>CABHPH010162120.1:0-20012 GCA_902168325.1 Peromyscus nudipes | reverse complement strand
GAGGACTCAAATTTACAAAGTACTTTTACTTTTCCCTGGATTTGTATCCTATCTATCTATCTATCTATCTATCTATCTATCTATCTATCTATCTATCTATCTATCCATCCTTCTATCTATCTCCTCTCCCTCTTCTCTCTCACACATAAAAGCTATTGTATGCATTGGGTAAGCATTGTTAACTCAATTTTATAAGTAAAATGAGGAGAGATCAACATTGAAAGATGGCTTTCTAAATATGAGACATGTTTTTCTATCAAATCAAATGAAGGCCCTTCTGAAAGTATCTGATACATGGTCACTAAGTTTCTCCAGCTGTTATTCAACTGAGAAACAATGTCACAAAGTGACAGACATGAGCAAAGTCCTTTTCTCCACAGATCCTCAGAACAACGCAACATAATTATGGAACATAGCTTCTGAATGAATGTCGGAAAGCACACTTTCACCTTAAAAACAAAAGGTAAAAGATCTAAAGCAGAGTTGGTAGCAAAAAGAGAGTCTGAAAGATACAGAAAGCAAGTCTGGCTTGAGGTCAATCCAGAAGTTGAGCAATGGTACCGGTAGACACAGGCTCAGGGAAATGAGACCCAAGGGTATTTACATTCTCAGACAGAGATCAGGACACAGGCTTGGAGAAGAAGTAAGCACACACACCTTAAGGCAAATGTCTAATTCTCAGCCAACAGTTTCACTAGGAAGCAGCATTGCATTCCAGTTGAGAGTCAGAGGGACCTATAGTATGCAAGCAGCTCTAAATCTATAATTAGAGATAAGAAATTTATTACTGGCTATGCTGAGGTCTTTGAAGGGAGGTGGACACCCAGGGACTGGAAAGATGGCTCAGTGGGTGAAGTACTTGAGCTCAAGTGAGGAACTGTGCTTGGGTCGCTAGAATCCATGTAAAGCTAATGTGGTAGAGTAGATCTGTGACCCCCAACTCTCCTCAAGTGAGATCGGTAGCAGAAACAGGAGAATTACTCCCTACAGCATGGAGAGAAAAAGTGCTTCTTACAGAATTACTAGCTTTCCCTGTTTAAACTCATTGACCCCCCCCCATCATGCTTGACATTCATGTTGAGGAAGCTGATGGAGTCTGGCTATTCTATTTGGGATGCAGGGAAACATCTCTGAGGTTTGGGAGGATTTTTCTTCCTACTAGTAAGATACCCAGCATGAGAAATTATTATCAGAAATCTGCTACAGAAGGTATTCTTGCAACTGTCTTCTAATTAAATATTCCTAATCAGTTTGCACCTCTCCCCCCAAGAGCATCACTGTGTAAAATCCTAGGCACTTCTGAGGTTTTATGTTCCGACACACATGGCACACTCTTATTTATTCTCTCTGGGATTTAATTGTATGATCGTTAGAGTTGATGCATAATGAGCTCTCAGATCACTCTGGTATCACTAGCTATTTCACACACACACACACACACACACACACACACACACACACACACACTTGCACATAAAGTAATTTCTTCATCATCCTGTTTTAGTGTCACAAGATTTTTGATTCCCCAGTAAATTGCTTTTTTTGTTTCCTGTGTGAAACATCTGATTCATGTCTATGCAGTTCCTGAGTTTATTGCTCTCTCCTTGCATCTTGACTAACATTCTATCTATTCTTCTACTGCTTCCTAATTTAAGACTATACTATGTCATCTACACTCATAAGTAGGTATTATACCCTGAAATTACTTTGGAAGGGTATTCATATTTTTTAAAATGGGAACTTGGTCGTGGCGTTACAGCAAATGGCTGTCCATTTTTTCCTTATTATTATTATGGAATCTCATCATTGCCACCAGCAGGAATTCATAGTTTAGTGTAAAATATTCCATAATATAGTTCACTTAATCAAAATAAAAATAATTAAGAGAAAAAAAAAGCTAAGAACAAAAATATACCTAAAAGATGAAGCCTAAGAGCCACATTCAGGCTCTAAAGGCATTCAAAGCTCAAGGTCAAGTTATTGAACAGTATGTTTTCAGCATATGAATTTACTCACTCACAAAACTGTAACTATTAACTTGTTCCAAGCATGTTGAAACAAGGGATATAAGCACCATTTTCAAAATACTATATATTTGCCTGACAACAACAAACATGTCTAGGAAAGTATTATTCTTTTGAAACATCAATGCTGCCCACTTTGTCAGATTTGGAAATCATGTTTATGAAACTAATAGGTGGATTGGGAGCCTCAACATTATATAACGAAAAAAATATTTATTGATCATCGCTCTCTCAACTAGATTGAAAACACTGTCTCATAATTTATCTACTCAATGTCATTCTAGACTTCAGAAAATGCTCAAATTATTGATAAATTAATTAATCAGAGCATGAATACAACATATGAGGCAAATTCCAACTTTAGTCATAGACATGAACGTTGCATAGAGCAATTCAAATGATTTATAATTTAAAGTGTGATTGTAGAGATGTTCACAGGATTTGGGAGCTACCTGAAACAAATCTTCCTTCCTTGTAATCAGCAGGTCTTGTCTTTTATCAGTGTTTTAAGTTCCAATTATTCTCTATCATATTGTGGCAGTCTTCGTTTTTATTAAAAACAGAGATTAACACAATTTATTAGATTCCTGTGCATTTGGTGTAGATTAAAGCCCACAGGAGTCCATTTTTCTTATTACCATGGCTCTCTAGAACCTTAAATAATTCAAAGTAGACTCTTAGATTAAAAATGAAGCTTTTCTCTAAGTATTCCAAGTATTTCATATTATCACTGTAATCTGCATTATGTATCAAAATGTATTCTAATTTCCTGTATTTAATTCTCAGTTAAAGTGTCATTCTCTAGCCAAAGAAATTGTCTCTCCTCTGATGTGCCGTCTAACTTCCTATCTTCTATGGTAGTGCTCATGGGCCCACATGAATTTTTCCTCATAAACTCTACAAGTGTTTCCTTCAAAATCTGTTCAAACTCATCTTTTTGTTCTAAATTAAATTTCCATTCTTCCTTGTCCTTTGCCAATGACTCTGTAGCATATGATATTTTTTATTTCAAAATGCTCCTCTTTATTTTTAATGCAGATACACTCATGACCTAAGAAGCCATGTGTCCACATGCTTGAATTCCACAATGCCTAGAATATCTAAGGTGTCTTGTTAACATGCAAAAGTTCTTATTAAGCACAACTTCATTCACTCACAACATATAAACGTAAATTTTTCTTATACAAATCTATGCGCATGAGCTCATCGCCACATAGTAAAACCTGCCAATCAATTTGCTAGAAGTATGCACATGGAGGCAAGTTATTATGTGTGTCTCACTCATTCTTGCAACAAACACTTGAAGTGCTTACTCTGTCCAAGACCATCTACTCTGTAGTTATTAATTTATCTAACTTCTTTATGATCCGGATGAGAAAGCTTGTACATAGTAAAAATAAAATGCATGGAAAATAGACTTTCTAGTCACTGAGAGGTTACCTTTTTTGCACTGCTATTTCTAAGATTCTCCTTCAGTCAAGAACATTCCTTTGGGGTTTAATACCGAAAAGTCGACATTTTTTTTTTATTCTCTCAAAATCAAAACTAGCTGGAATTTTCCAGTTTTAAAAATGTTCAGTTTTAGTTACGGATGAGTGGTGAAAGTAAGGTCTGAGCAGATGGCTGCAAAAAACACCAGTGACTGCACACCATGGCTGAGAACTTGCACACAAAAATATGCAACTTGGTGCACAGTATAGACTTCTTCCATGTAAATGCCAATGGCCATCTGGCTTGAAAACTGCAAAATCAATTTGATGTAATTCTATATTTACCCTGTCTTCCATGGATATTAAATTATATCAGCATCTGGTAGAATCTCTGACAGGAAAAATCATGTCCCCAGAACCATTTCAAACCACAGCATTTCACTTTCCAACGTCAGAAAACAGCTGGAAACTAAAACATGACTCACACAACGAGGCACGTTGCTCAGATGAATGGAGCTGGTTAGAAACTAGAAAGAGTTAAAGCGTTCCACTTACAATAAATTCTCTTTCCCCTATTGAAGCAAATATATACTAATTGCTCACAGCTTTAATCTTAGACTTGTTTCCTAAGAGTGCAGCTACTACATTCCTCTCTGCAGCTTAGACTCCATTTAGTGCATATTTATGCAAAATGCTTTTTTGCTACTGTGTTGCTGGAGATTTGACAGTATGTTCACTTTAATTAAAATGTTGCATAATTTAATAGAGAAATATATAGTCTACAAATTGAGTTGGTATATGATGAATGTAACTACCATAGACACTTTTTCTATCAGGTCAAGATGCATATTTTATTCTACATGACAGAAAGATAATTGCCATTTGGATTTTTATTTCGTAGAATCTTTCATTTTATGCCAGATCATATTAAACATGAAATCACTAACAGATCTTACAGGAAATATCCTCATGAGAAAAAGGCATTTTATTGATGAAGTACATTAGAATCCAGAGTAAAACACAAATTGCAGTTGATGCCTGGTTGTGATACAATAAAAAATATTTTGTGTAACCTTGCATTTATGAATGTGTTCAGGTGTGTTCTGTATTTTAAGTGCAGGTAGGCTGTGGAATGATTCTGAGGGTGTGATTACAAAAGCAAATGTTTTGTTCCACCAAAGAGAAATCACTGTGAATTTTCTTGTGGCTCAACAATGCAAATGACATTTACTTAAATGAGCAGTAGCATCCACAGGTAGATTGTAACCACAAAGCTCCCATCACTGCTTTTCAGTGGCTGGGCAATTTCCCATTTAAAATGTATGAATTTGCATACACTATTGAAAAAAGCAAAAATGGTTTTCTTGATTTAAATTTTTTCAATTTAACTCAAATTCTGCTATGGTTGGTCTCTTTTCTCTGTGGGCACTTCAGTTTATGTAGGATTCCTCCTTAACACAGTTGCAAAGCTACTGATGAATAAGGTGACTTTAGTTACTCTGAAGCAAGAGGCAAGATCTCCATCCATTCTCAGACCTCTGTTTAAAAAATATGTGTTCAAGGACACAGCCAAGCAGTGACCCAAACCTTTAATCTCAGTACGAACCATAGAGACCTGGAGGTCTGTATAGACAGGCAGTGATGAGGAATTCATGTAGTTGGGTGTACAGCCAGTGAGAAGGCAGAACAGAAAGGCAATAAAAAACAGGACACAGGAAGAAGGTCTCTCTCTCAGGGGAAGGACAGCAGGGAGTGGTAAGATAAGGTGGTTTTAGCTCTTGGTTACTGCTCAATCTCTGGGCTTTTAACTCTTAAGAAAAAAAAAAGTCAGCGACCCAGAGAGGTGGCTCTGAGGTGAGTCGCCCGCCCGGGGCGGCCGAGGTGGCGAGTTCGATTCCCGCGACCGCTGTCAATCCTCCGAATGACGTCATCGTCATTCATGGGGGGGGGGAAGTCGCCGGGCGGTGGTGGCGCACGCTTTTAATCCCAGCACTCGGGAGGCAGAGCCAGGTGGATCTCTGTGAGTTCAAGGCCAGCCTGGGCTACCAAGTGAGTTCCAGGAAAGGCGCAAAGCTACACAGAGAAACCCTGCCTCGAAAAACCAAAAAAAAAAAAAAGTCCTTGAGAAAAATTTGCAATCTGAGCTCTTGAGTTTGTCTAAACAATAATGTGTACCCAAACACCATTCCTTCTATTAAGATGCACATCAGTATTTTCTTGGAAATTTACTAACTACAGATAACAAGCAAGCTAGGAGTGAAAGAGGAGAGACTAAGAAGGAGAGTTGCTTTTTCATTTTTGTAATTGAAAGTGAAAAGTCTACTTTGTGTAAAAATAGCAGAGGCACACATTTCATATAATTTTCTACATCTCAATGATCTCTTCCCTCAATGATTGGAACTAAATTAGACTCTCAACTAAGTCTCTCAATACAGACACTTACAATGTTTAACAGGGAATATTCATCATTGCTGAATTCATTTCCAAACATATGGGCACCAAAACTAGTTAGCAGTAGATTAATTTTTAAATGTTATGAGTAAAAAAGAAAGCAGTTCTTAAGGCCTTTGACTTTTTATTCTGAATTTGCCACACTTTCGCTTAATCAAAAAATGGAAAGATACCTTTATATATAAACCATGCAAGTTTTTTAGACCTGTCTTCGGTTACATGCTAAATGGGCTAAATCTATTTATTGGGTGTATATTTCTTCTAGAAACTGGAAGTAATTTTTCCATGCTGTCTACATTTTCCCATGTGATTTGATACATTTATCTTGCATATTTGGAGCACAGTACTTAAATACAACATTGGAGCTGCATAGAAGGTCTATGCAAAAATTCTGGGTACTAGAGGGATGGTTCAGTTGTGAACAGCTCATAGTAATCTTACAGAGAACCCAGTTCAATGCCCAGCAACCATATCTGAGACTCACAACTGCATATAACTCCAGCTTCAGGGAATTTGATGCTCTCCTCAACCCTCTGAGTATACTGCATATATGTGATGCAAAAGCCTACCTACATACAGACATACTTTCATATACATAATCTTTTAAAAAGTCTTGAAATGATGAATTATCTTGCACAACAACTTTAACAAATGCAGGGAAGATTCAATGAACTGCTATGCTGTTGGCGATAAGCTTTTAGAAAAGTGTCTTTCAATATCTATGAACAGCCAGTCATCCTCACTCTATATTCTCTTGGTCATTACCATTTAGTTTAAAGCGCAGTCAGTCTCTGATTTTTCATCTTTAAGTTCACTTCTATGCGCCTTCTTCAGACACACATAACAAATACCATGTTATGGAGTGAATGGAAGAAGAAAAATATTGATGATACAAACTGTACCTGATACCTCATAAGCAAGCAGAGTACGACTCAGAAGTGAATAAATAAAATCAAATGTGATGCTTGTTGATAGATGGTGTCTACAAGTTGAGAGAGATCAGAGAAATTGTCTAAGTTGGGCTGGCCATACCAACAACACATGATCAAAAGCTGTAGCACATTATTATCTTGGGCATGATGTAATCATGGCTGGATGGTACTGATACTAGGTAAAGAGAAGGAGAATCAAATCAAGAGACATTTACAAGGTACAAATGGTAGCACTGGTGGTTCATTAATGTGAGAATAAGAGATAGGATGACTGGGGGACTCTCCAGGTTTCTGTGCTGATAGTCAGCAAGTGACAGGTCACATGGGAATCCTGGACATAGCAGTGTCTAATGATAACTTAAGCACTGTAGACGTGTTTATAGACACAGATGCAACCAAAAAATGGGGACAGTCCAGAATCCAGAGTACTGCTTTGTAAGAACTGTACAGAGGAATTTAGGGAGCACAGGTTTATAGACAGAACCTACAGATAATAACCAGTTGAATAAATGGAAATGAGGCAACAGGGAAAAGGACAGATGTGACAAGGGTGGTTGTATAATATTATGGTTTGATTTCTGTCTACAATGAAAAGGAACTAAGAAAGTGAAACACTGAAAGGATTAAGCAAGGGAAATTTTCTAGAACCTAGACATTCATCAAGCTGCCTGCCCTGCTTTGATTTGTACGTAGCCATAGAGTAGCATACAAAAGGTAACTAAGAAAAAAATATAATAAAGTGATAACATGATAATGAGGTGGAGAAAGACAATGTACATTGGCATGTAGATGCAGACATCATTCCTAAATATCTAAACTATAAACTATAAATTTTGAGTTCACATTACTTTTGTGTATACTACTATATTCAAGTTAGACAGTCTGTTCAGTTTGTTGAGCATTAATGTACCTTCTACAGAGAAGCCTTTGTGAAGGAAATTGAAAAGGTAATTTTTGGTTGTATTAAGTGTTTTATTGCTTAAAGAAAAATCTACAGCTGCGAAGTACATTGGGAAACACATTTGAAGCATGATGATTTTATTTGGGTCCTTCTCATTCATCTATCTATTGATTTTTGTTCACATTTATCAAAATCTAGCAAAAGGCTGACACTGCATGTCAAAGCACTATGTTTTTCTAAACTTAGTGGCTAAATGTGATTAAAGTACAATTTCTTAAGGACCAAGAAAATTTTGCAACTGGGAAGGAATTTATAACATGCATATCATTGAACGCTAAATTTTAGAGTAAATGAGGGTTTGGCATTGTGGCGCATACACAATGAGAGCTTGTCAATGGACAGCATTTCTTCTGAGCTTCATGAATAAACAACAGTGTAGAATAAGCAAAAATGTGCAGCACTATAACATTCCTTTTAAGTAAAACAAAATAGAAGCTTGGCCTTAGAAACCTCAAAAATGTATGATGTTATCTGCAAGCCCCCTGAAAGATTATGTTATTTGGCTGGTAGAAGGAACTTTATTTGTAGGCTAAAAAAATCAGGAAAACAAATAAACAAATATTCAGAATCAACCAACCAAAACAACAACAGCAACAACAACAACATGGATGGACAACGTATTTAGGCTCTACCACCCAGTCATTTCTTGCAGGAGAAAAACAAAATCCTAGAACGGTTCACTTCTCTTTCCTTCTAGTACTGTTTAAAGTGCTGGGAAACTCTCAAATGGATGAAACTTCCCCATGCCTAGTTCTTACAGCATCCTGGCATGTCTTATGGGCTATTTTTGGTCCATGGCCTACTTAAAACCATGTTTTAGAGACTTTCTTTTGGAATCTGAGGTAAGTAGCATTTCCAAATTAGTCCTCATCTCTTTGTGAAACCTGCAGACCCTAAAGAAATGACATAGATTTAAGTCCAGGAACACAGCATGCTTTCCTGACTTTTTTCCCTTTGGCTATTTACTAGTCTCTCGTTACTTTTCCCACAAGTTCTTATCAGGGTAGGACACACTTCCAATTACACAGAAGTCACTTACAGGTTCCTCCTGGGATAATAACACCTGCTCTTGCCTGAGCCATTCAAAGGGATGCTCAGGGCATTTTTTCCCCTACCCTTTCTCTCCAAAGCGGCTGCTAATTCTTGTTGTTAGAAAAGCAGCCACACTATAAGATGCTTGTGGCAAATGGAAGACAAATAACAGGAGAGAGCTTCTTAGCTCTTGACATTTTCATTTCCAGAATTATGTGCGCTCTCTATGTAATTTCAAGAAAGGAGCTATATTATACACAACATACATTTAATTCCACCTACAGTCTACTTGAAATCAATGAAAATCTAATTTCAGCTTCAGAAAAATTTTCATCTTCAAAATTATCTTAACTATTATATACATAAAAAAGGCCTACTTGGAAGAGTAGTGCTCTATAAGTGAAACATTTTAGACTAGGTAAGTGATACAACATTCTAAGCAGTTCACCGGCGTGTTGGTCGGTGAGTTTATATTGCAGATTACTTCTCAGACACCATGAGCAAAATTGACCAGACTGTGATCCAAAACTACAATTTTCTTAAACACTAATATTTAAGATTAGTAAATATTTAAGTGAAATTTTGAAATGAAAAAACTTCAGAGGAGTTATGGGGATTTCAAGTTGTGAAATCTTTTTTGTTCATTTGTTTTCGTTAAGTCAAATAAGACATACAAGATCTGACTATACTACAAGACATAATGTATTAAGAAAAATGTAGGATGTTTTGCTCTCCTTGTGGTTCCTATATTATATATAGATACATAACATTATAAACATATATATATATATGTATGTCATGAAAGTACATGGAACTATGCAGGGAAAAGGAGGGTGTTAACAGGAGCAGGAGGGTTGAAATGGGGAGGAGAGAGTAGGATGGGAGGATCTGCTCAATGTACAATACACACTCGTGTGAAGATGTCCTTATGTAACAGAACTGTGTACCATAACAATGCACAATGAACACTTAAAACAGAAACATGATATGAACACAAGAGTGTAGCTAGAGTTTCCTGCCTGACCCACAGTCAGGACAAATCTGTCACCTGCCAGTCCCAGAGCCGCTCAGACCCAACCAAGTAAACACACAGACTTGTATTGCTTACGAACTGTATAGCCATGGCAGGCTTCTTGCTAACTGTTCTTATATCTTAAATTAATCCATTTCTATAAATCTATACCTTGCCACGTGACTCGTGGCTTACCGGCATCTTCACATGCTGCTTGTCATGGCGGTGGCTGACAGTGTCTCCTTCTGACTCAGCCTTCCACTTCCCAGAATTCTTCTCCCTGTTAGTCCCACCTATACTTCCTGCCTGGCCACTGGCCAATCAGTGTTTTATTTATTGACCAATCAGAGCAATTTGACATACAGACCATCCCACAGCACAATAGTGGAACTTTTTCTACAGGAAAACATTTCTTATACTTGTACCCAAAAGGAGCTGTGACCCCACAGCTCTTGTAACTGCCAATCTCGTAAGAGTAAGTGTGGTAGTCATCTCTGTGGGGAGACACAACCCAGAGGGAAAAAAAGCCTACAGCTTCTTGCTGATGTTGTCCAACAAACTGCGGCTCTCTACCTAATCACCTGCTGCCCGGTCCTATTGTAAAGTGCTGCCAATCACCTCCATTGGCCCCTTGGTCTAAGTTAAGGACTCCATAATTAATTGTAATCAGGCAAAGAAGAACATGAAATGTTTTGAGCAGAGTCCCTCATGGATGAGAGGAATCAAGACGATCCATGGTGTCTTCAAAAGATACACTAAGATTCCGCAGTGGCTCAGGAAGAGAAAGGGGGTAAGGTGACAAGAAATGGAAAGGATAGATATGAGGATGAGCCTGAGGAAAACGAGCTATAAACCAAGAGAATGGAAGGTAAGGACTCCCAGACAAAGAGAATCCAGTGACAGGAAGTAGCTTCGGAACTCTGGCAGTAACAAAGGAATTTGAGCAAAGAGCTCTAAAGACCAGTGGAAGTTTAGGAATAAAGAGTCTGTTGAGATGTTTGTGATCATGGAAAGCATATGGGAGTAACAAGAACGACAGGGAAAAAGACAGCCAAACCACCAACACTGGGATGTGTATTTACAGGATCATTTTAGCAGAGGACAATATTTATATGGTTGATATTATGAGGTGACTAATCAATTTTAACATACTTAGAAGGATCAATACAGAAAATCAGAAGAGGAGGTGGAAGAAATCTCTTTTAAAAGCCAAGAAATGTTAATGATACAGAACTGAAAGAGCATGGTTCGGAATGGTGGGAAGGTGTATCTGCTTGTTTGTATCTGAAGGACTAAAATACAAAATGTCTTCTCTAGCTAAATTTTCCCTTTGACTTGTGTATCATTTATCACTTCCAGATAAATCATTTCTCCCTTTTCCTTAAGACCTTAATCATTGCCATTTTTTTTTTTTTTGCTTACGTGGGGTGGCAAGAGAACTGAAGGAGTGTACTACACCTTTGATGCCAGAAAAGGGCATCATTTCTCCATAGAGCTAGAGTAATATATGGGCAGTTGTGAGCGAGCCAGCAAGGATGCTGGGAACCAAAGCCAGGTCTTCTGCAAGAACGCTGTTCACTCTTCCTTGATCAGCTGTCTCTCTAGCCCCAGCCAGTGTCATTCTTTTGAGTCTCATGGCTTTATTCAGAGTTAACTGACGTAGATAGACTCGTCGTCTCATCCTCTCTTGCGATGTTATGTATGCTTCTGAAAGCAACGAATGAGTTCAACAAGGGTGTGGAAAGGAAGGACATGAGAAGTTGGGGGGGGGAGTGGGAGGAGGTGTGAGGGAAGAAATGAAACAGAAAAGAGGATGGGGAGTGGACTTGATTTGTTTTTAATAAATACAAACGTAAATTAAAGAGAAATTTAAGTGGAACTTTCCAGCGCGACTCTTGGATTCTTATTTCAAGGGAACTAAAACTGACCAAGAAATATTCCTAATCTCCTTTTATTTATTTATTTTTCTCCATGGAAAGCAGACAGGACATTTCCTCTTAATCAGAGCACATAATGGGAAGAGACACCAACAGAGATAAAGCTGTTGGAACTGGGATATCAGTGTCCCTGGAAATACATAGCTGTGCAGGGTCTAACCCAGAACAACTGCATTTACTTCCATCCCCTGTTGTGGGATAATCTTATTGTACATTGTGAAGATGTGTCTCTGTTTAACCTCATCTGCCAAGGCACTTTCTGATTGATTTAATAAAGAGCCGAATGACCAATAACTAGGCAGGACAGGATAGACAGGCCTTCTGGGATGGGAGATGAACACAGGGGAAAAATCTGAGCAGCAGAGATTAGACAGGAAGATGCAGAGTAAACTGGGCATACAGTATGAAGCCATGAGTTAGAACATAGATTAATATAAATGGGTTAATTTAAGTTTTAAGAGCTGGTTGGGAACAAGCCTAAGCTAAGTCCAAACTTTATACTTAGTAAGAAGTCTCCATGTCATTATTTGGGAGCTGGTCATCCAAAGAAAGTCTGACTACAATCCTCCTTGATGCTAGCTTTATTTTTTTGCATGTGCACAAGTACATGTAGGCATTGGTGAGTGTGTGTGTGTTTGTGTGTGTGTGTGTGTGTGTGTGTATGTTTGTGTGTGTGTGCATGTAAATGTCAAAGGTTGACATCAGGTGTGTTCCGCTCTTGTTTCTCACCTTATAAATTGAGGCAGTGCCTTTCCTTGGAAGCTAGAGCACATAGATTCAGCTAGTCTAGTTAGACAGCCCACTCCAGAGAGCCCACTACCACCTCCTAAAGTGCTGGGATTGGAGGCAAACTGCTGCATTTGTCTGGCTTTTAAGAAGATGGTAGAGAGATCAAGCACCTCACCCACTGTGCCATCTCTCCAGCTCCTTGATGTTAATACTTTTAAATAAGGTTTTAATTATCAATAGTGATAGCCATCAACGTTCTTCTAAAATGGTCACCTTTCCCATTAATAGAATGAATGAAGCCATGGTTTCAGGAAAAATATTCCATTGATTTTAAAGCACACACACACACACACACACACACAAACACACATCAAAAAAAAAAACAAAGAAAGCATAACTACCTCTTTCCAGAAACCTCCATGTCAGATGTATCATCAGCCATTGTACTGTTTTTAGCAAGGGGTATGTGTCTGTAAAGATGGCTATTAATGTTGCCTTTAGTATTATTTTGGAACATACTACCCAACAGATTATGCAAAATAGGTTTTTAGAAGTCAGCCATTGTACTGTTTTTAGCAAGGGGTATGTGTCTGTAAAGATGGCTATTAATGTTGCCTTTAGTATTATTTTGGAACATACTACCCAACAGATTATGCAAAATAGGTTTTTAGAAGTAACACACTATTTGTACTATAATGTTTTCCTTGACTTCCTGTTCTAAAATTCATCTGCCAAATGCCAGGTAAGTTTACAAAAGTCCTGAGTTTACTGGATGCACTTTTTAAGCTACAGGTACATAATTAATAGGTGCGTGTTTGTGTGTGTGTGTGTGCCAGAGAGAGTGTGTGTAAGTGTATGTGTGTGAGTGTGTATGTTTGTGTTCACTACTGAAATCAACAGTACCTTCATCAATAAAATTTCCTCAAAATCCGTGTCTACATAAAAACTATATAATGTCTCACAAAGAACAGAAGCAAAATACAGTTATTTAAAAAATTTGAAATGGATTGTTGAATTAGATACAGCCAACAGACTGAGCTTTAAAACAATTGACTTCTATTAAATTTGTCCATGGTTAACACACTTCAAGTTTATTCAGGAAAAGGTCTCACCTGAATTCTTGAAGTGGCTGAATCAGAAGCATTTAAACCTGTTCTTCTGCAGATGCAGATGCAGACTGGCTTACTCGGCCAATGCTAACACAGACACAGTCCTCAAAGGGCACTAGAGTGACTGACGCATCTCTAAGAGGAGTGGAGAGCTTCCTAGTTACTTAAATTTTCCTTTTTTCTCTTCCTAGGCACTTTACGACCATACATTGGTAGATAATAAATAAATACATGCATGCATGCATACATACATATGTGTATATATTTGTATATATATGAGTGTGTGTGCTGTGTCTGCCTTGATCTTAACTCTACTCTCCCCAAGATAAATATTATCTTCTATTCAACATGAAAGAGAAGCTGTATCTATATTTGAAAGTTATATGTATAAAATTAAGCTGAATCTATTCTTCTTTATCTGAGCACTTCTTAATATCACTTGTAAGGGCTCATCCGTGCTGTTGGGTATGACTTTTGCTGCTTTATAGTATTCCTTTTTATCAATATCCCATTGAATATCTACCCATGCTAATATAGTATCATTATGCCCAGCTCTGCAGTACTAACAACATTGCAGCACACATTCTTCAGTACGTGCTTTGGTGCATAAGTATTCACATTTCTCTTGGGTCGACGGTTACCCATTGAATTGCAGTATCACAGAGCACATATATCTTAAGTACAGCAGATAATGTCAAACAGCGTTCCAAAGTGGTTTATGGCACAGGCTTGTTTTTAAAATATTTTATGTGTAATCTGAATCATAGAGAATTATTTGGCTGTTTGGTCCTGAGATAATAGTCCTTGCCCTATTACACATAATGATATAAAAATGCTACTTAGTTTTATGTTTAACGTGGCTGTACATGACACCTTAAACTGTTCTCCGGCTAGACAGAAGTTTCTGTAGCACTCACCACTTAAGACACAAAAGGCAGGAAAAAAAATTTCTCTGTCAAATATGGTATGCCATGCAGATGACAGGGCCTAGTTCTTCTAAACAAACTAAAAGAGAACCCCCTGCTGACTGGATTGCAGACAAGAGTGGTGCTTTTTCTCAGCTGGATGTAAGTATACTGTACTTCACAGCTGCCACTGTCTTCAGCTAAAGTTTCCACTGTAGTCAAAAGCCAGAAGAGCTCCAAATTCCAACGGTTATTGTAAATGCACACACTTGCAAACATAAGCAAGCCCAAACTGCATAAGCAGCAAGCAGGTTAACAAGCCATGCTTCATGGGCAGCACAGGCAGGCTACGTCCAAAGGAATTCTTTGATGAGGAGTGATGAGCAATGCTCAGATTCTTAAAATAATACCTTCCTTTACCACCCACATCCCTTCACCTTCAAACAAAACAGCACAAATTCAAAACTCTAGAGTGTCTAGGCATTAAATTTCCTGATAAAAGGAGAGTTAATTCTTTTTAAAAAATGTTGTAGATTTCATGTTTCATAATTAAAATGTTTAGTGGTCTTAATGGTAAAGGCTTATGACTATCATTATACTCATAATTTAAAGATCCTTATAATTCATAATACAAATCAACTCTGGAAAGCTGTAAAGACTGGTTGAGACTACATTCTTTGTGTCTTGGAATGGTGACACTGATTCTGGTCCCATTACCATTCTCTTATTCACCAGCGTGTCTTCGATTTGATACATGGCTTTGATGCTCTCAGATCAAAGACGTCGATGACCCTGATGATCTCAAATTTGTACCATATGTGATCTAGGGTGTGGAACCCTAGATACTAGATATGATTATGAACATTTTATCATACGTACTCTCAGTTTAGGCCTCCAAAAAGATTACCTCATTTATGACCCCAGAAGTTTGTATCCTTTAACTAAGATGCTTAAAAGTTTACTGATAAATGATCTATATTTAGTTCAATCTCAGACAAAGCATTCTCAATTAATATGGAAAAGCTTTAATTGGTTACTTAGAATAAACTGTATTTAATGTCTTATTTGAATAGATTTCCAAGTTATAGTTCAAAACTCTAAGGCAAGCTAATTCTCCTACCAAAATATAATACCTGGTACATTCATGCTTCATTGAGTACTAATGATGATATTGAACTACTAGTATTTCAAATCTACATAACCTTGCTCTGATATGGTCATGTTATCAGCACTATTAGAGTTTCAGTTTCTTGTTTTAAAATCATTTACTTGTAGAGCACCTTTCTTCTGGAATGAAAAACAAAGAGCAACTAATTTCAAAGAAGTATATTAATGAGACTGGAATAACCCAGAAAGGCTTATACAAAAATTATTAATCTGATATGAATGCTCAGTGAGGTTATGCCTAAAGCATACAAAAATTCTTCTAAATACACAAAATGGAGGTATATTTTATCAATGAGAGAATACTTCCTTCATAAATAATTATGAGAGGGTCTTTTTTTTTTGCTCACCTTGATGCTATGTGCGTGTTGATTCTGAATTGTATCAATTTTTAATAAAAAAAAACCTAAGAGTGGAAACAGGAGTTGGTGGTTCTTTGCAGTAGAAGAGCGTGATTCTAAATGACTTAACAAAGCCGAGTGTCACAACCATAATCAAATGAGAAAGAAAGCTATAGAGATAGTGAGTCACAAAAACTCCATTACTTGTTTTCTATTTTAAGAACATGTGTGAACACAAAATATACCTAAATTTAAAAACTATTTCTGCCAAAAAACGTATTTCCTATGGTTTATAAATGAATGAGTTTTGAACTGCCAATTTATTTTTGCTTTGCAGAAGGATAGAATACACTTTGGAATTGTATGAAATAATAATAATAATAATAATAATAATAATAATAATTAATAATCATGAATTCCTTCAACTGAGTCTAGCCTAGAAGGGCATGAAGGGTTGAATATAAGAAGAGTGGCCGGGCGGTGGTGGTGCACGCCTTTAATCTCAGCACTCGGGAGGCAGAGCCAGGCGGATCTCTGTGAGTTCGAGGCCAGCCTGGGCTACCAAGTGAGTTCCAGGAAAGGCGCAAAGCTACACAGAGAAACCCTATCTCGAAAAAAAAAGAAGAAGAGTGAAAGATGCCAGGAATACATTTGTCATTTTCTTTCAATAAATGTTCTATATTGGACAACATTAAAACTATTTTTAGTCTCAAGATTTTTGTTTATTTCTAGTTGAAATTATAGTAATAAGAAAGCCTAAATATATTTAGATTTCTAGATACCCCTTATCTCCATCTCTCCACCACTTAAAAATGAATTGCCAAGCATATATAACAAAACTGGCCAAAAAAAAAAAGTTCTGAAAAAAAAAAATCCAACTCGTTGCAAAGCTTTCCCACTGACCCTAAAAGCCCTTAAGTAAACAGCGCTAAGAGAAACAAGTGTGCTCAGAATGGGAGATTTTCAGAGTCATCGCCAGAAAGGCCTTTTCTTTGTTCAACCTTGATGCTGAGTGCATTAATGCTGCCTTCGATGCTTGAAAAGCCTGGGATGGACCAGCCGCCTATGCACAGAAGAAGAACAATTCCCTTCCATTAGGCAGAGCCTAACCTAATTACATGAATGCTTGAAAAGACATAGAGGACAAATCACAGCAATTTCATAAATGTGCCAAGGGCACAGGCATGGGTCCACGGTTTCCAAATAGGAGAAGAGTCAGTAAATCTCTTTTTTTTCCCAAACCAGAAGCTTGTGCAGAATTGGTATTTTTTACCCATTGATACCTGAAGAGCAAGGACCTGGTACTATAAATGAATGGAGGCTATAACATTTGCCACCCAAATGATCTAGTGGTTAAAATACCTTTTAGCTGAAGCCTCCATTAGGTGAAGGCTTTTATTAGTAGCAGAATAAACAGATGGAGAACAAGAGAGAGGTTCTAATAAGAGAGAGTAGACTGATAAAGTAAAATGCAGAAAGTGAGCATACACAGTTAAACAGGCTTAAGACTAAATCTGCCTTTTCCATGCATAGCTTTTGAACATAAAAAGCAAACCCTGGAATATATCTGGATGTGAATATCCATGTAAAGCTATAGATGTGGGCCATATCTATATGAAATTTGAGTCCCGTGCCATTGCTTCAGTTGGCATCATTCATCTCCAAGTTTCTGTCCCAAAAACCTTTTTTTTTAGACAAAAAGTGGGAAATGTTTGATTTTTTTTTTATTGACTTTGACGATAAAGTTTGCTTTGAATCAGAGGGCAGAGCTAGCTGCTAGCTGACAAAAATTAACCATAGAGATTTTGAAGGACTGAGGATAGATAGAGAGACAGGAAGTAGTAGGGCAGGGCTTAGGGTTTTGGCCATTTTGGAGAGAGGGACTACAGAGATAGGAGGTCACTGGTCACTCCTTTACCACTTCTCTGATCAGTTTCTTACTCCAATATCTGACTCCTGAGTTTTTATTGATAAAGAATAATTAGATAAATGTATCACCCAGCCACACAACCAGCCATGGAGTAGAAGGGAAGAAAGACATATAGAATAAAGAAATATAAAAAGCCAAGAGGCAAAATGTAGTTAAAGAGAAGCAGGTAAATTTAAGAAAAGCTGGCTAGAATTAAGGCAAGCTAAGGCCAGGCATTCATAAGTAAGAATAAGTCTCTGTGTATTTATTTGGGAGCTGGTTGGTGGGCCCCCAGAGAGAAAAGAAAAACCACTGGAAGTTTCTTGAGAGCTTCCTTCATAGAAAACAAACACTTATGCAAGAATAACAGGTTGCATAAAGCATTACTAGGGTGAATAATAAATGAATTGCTTTGTTCCGCCCTCCCCATTCACCTGAGACACTTTCCCTACAGTGTACTCAACATGCCATGGCATACACTAAGAAGGCAAAGTCAGTTTCACATTGTTGACCTTAAGAGCTCTTTTTATCTCATTCAAAGCAGTAGAAAGATGTGCTGAATTGAAATAGATCATGAAAGTTTTTAAATTCCTTTCTCTAGAACAGTGAAAGATGGTTTCACCAAATCACAATGTATATGAGCATCTTCCATGTGAAATTCTAATCAATAATATTTTCCAATGCACTTAAACCAAAATGAGGGAAACTACAAAAATATTGTCCCCTTGCCTTTTGCTCTGCAAGCCTCTTTGATAGAGAATCTTCCGGTGTGGGATCTTCCAGGGAGAAGGATGTCCTGGTTTCAGTACATGAGTGATCAGCTCCCAGGTATAGAAAATATGCCAGTTCCAATATATATGTAGGTCTGTGCTAGTTTGCCACTTAAAAGTCAACATCTCTGTTGCAAGTAGACGCTCACATCTTCTAAACAAACCCTTTAGCATCCAGTTGAAGTCTGATTTATTATTGTTGCCACACTACGCCTGACAAATAAACCTGCAATAATCCTCACCAGCTGCCAGCCAACAGGTGCTGCCAAGAACATTGACACATTGAGCCATGAGCCAGAATCAATTTGGTCTCCTTTCCTGTTACAGCCAGAGCATTTTTAATCTTTCCTTTAATATATTTCAGAAACAGAGGTGAGAAACAAGACCCCACCGTATCATAAAGAAAATATACTCCGCATCAAGATAATTGTTCTCTTGGGCCCCTTGTTTTATGACTTTGATATAAAACTTATGGGGAAGGTCATCTTCTGAAATCAGAATATAGCCAGTAGGCACAAAGAATCACTGTGTGTGTGTGTGTGTGTGTGTGTGTGTGTGTGTGTGTGTGTGTGTAGATATATATATATACACACACACATAGTATATATACACATATATATACCACACACACTTTGTGCCTGAGATATTGTATTCAAGGTTTCAAATTGTCAAAAACGTTCATTTGCAATCTCAGAATCTACATCAAGGCACTTAAAACAGTTTTTGTCCTCTGGCCCAGAATCGACATTCACAGTCTTTCTTTCTAATGGCTTCTCTCCTTTTAAAAATGGACATTTGAAAAGTCACAAAAAGGTCAAATATTTAATTGATGACTGCAAACTTCTTTTTTAAAAAAAGTTTTCTTCACTTTTCTGAAGACTATATTTTAATTTCTATTTCTTAAACTGAGATTTTGGATTAATCATGTTGTGACTTTTAAAAATGATTCTCCTAATTAGAAGAAAATGTGGAATATTCATCAATGTTTTAACTTAAAAATAAAACTAATCATAACATTCCATTTTCAAAGGATATGAACCACAATTCCCAAGTGCTTAGAAGAAATAAAAGAATTCATTTGTACTCATATGACAGATTTTGATCTGGCTTGGAATGAAGTTAACTTATTTCTACAAGGTGACTCAATTATACCCTTTTATATTCCAAATAAGCCTTAATTTAACAAAAAAGTTAACATGTATAGTATATTCTCCAAAGACTCCCAAGGAAGAAGGCAACTTTCCCTATGACCTCCAGAGAAGGCAACACTGGGGACTTGCACAGTTAATTATACTTATTAGAGATG
>CABHPH010162119.1:0-46160 GCA_902168325.1 Peromyscus nudipes | reverse complement strand
GGCTGGATGGTCCAGTTATCTAGGATAGAACCAAACACGACTGGAGAAAAAAAATATCAATGTAATGATGCCTAATGATATTCTGCTATGCTCATAGATTGATGGCTACCCCAGTTATCAGAGAGGCTTCATCTAGTAACTGATAGAAACAGATATAGACCCACAGCCAAACATAGGTCAAGTTTGGGGAATCCTGCTGAAGAGAGGAAGGAAGGGATTTTATGAGCCAGAGAGGTCAGAGACATCACAAAAAAAACCCCACAGGAACAACTAACCTGGGCTCATGGGAGCTCAGAGTATGAACCAACAACCAGGAAGTCTGCACAGGACTGACCTAGGTCCTCTTCATATATGTGACAGTTGTGTAGCTTTGTCTACTTGTGGAACTCCTAAAACTAGGAGCAGGGGCTGTCCCTAATGCTTTGGCTGTCTTTTGGAAACCTGTTCTTCATACTGGGTTGCCTGACCCATGGGGAGGTACTTAGTCTTACTGCAACTTGATATGCTATGATTTGTTAAAACCCATGGAGGCCTGTCTCTTTCTGAAAAGAAACAGAAGAGGAGTGGATTGGGGTGGTGGTGGTGGAGGGAATATGGGGGGAGGAAATGGGAGGAGATGAGGGAGGGGAAACTGGTGGAGATATAAAATTATATATAATGACCATCATACCAAAAATAATCTACAAATTCAATACAATCTCAACTAAAATTTCAATACAGTTCTTCACATATCTTGAAGTAATAATTTTCAGCTTCATATGGAAACAACATCAACAAAAACAATCAAACAATCCTGAACAATGAAATAACTGCTGGAGATCTCACCATTCCTGACTTCCAGCTGTACTACAAAGCTACAGTAACAAAAACAACACGGCATTGGCACAAAACAGACACATTGATTAATGTAGTTGAACAGAAGGCCTATATGTAAATCTCCACCATCTATCTGCCTTTTGTAAACAGGCCAGAAAAAAATACAGGAAAAAAAAAGACATCTTCAAAAAAGTGGTGTTATTCAAATAGGATGGTTGCATGTAGAAGAATCCAAATAGATCCATACTTACTACCATGTACAAAACTCAACTCAGAATGGATCAAAGACCTCAACATAAAAGCAGATGCACTGAACTGGATTAGAAGAGAAAAATGGGAACTGCCTTGAACTCATTGGCACAGGGAAAGACTTTCTGAACAGAACACAGTTAGCATGGGCACTAAAGTCAACAATCAATAAATTGGACCATATGAAACTAGGAAATTTCTATAAGGCAAAGAACACTGTCATTCAGACAAAGCAGCAGCCTACAAAATGGGAAAAAAAATTCACAAAGTACACATCAGATAGCTGGCTAATATCCAAAATATATAAAGAATTAAAAAAAAAGAACTAGATATCAACATCCTTAGCTGTCAGGGAAATGCAAATCAAAACTACTTTGAGATTTCATCTTACACCTGTCAGAATGACTAAGATCAACAAAACCGGTGATAGCTCATGCTAGCAAGCATGTGGAGTAAGAGGAAACTCTCATACATTGCTGGTGGGAGTGCAGACTCATAGGGACACTATGGCAATCTGTTTGGCAGTTCCTTAGGAAGATGTGAATCAATCTAATTCAAGATCCAACTGCACCACTCTTGGGCATGCACCCAAAGGACACTTTATCCAGCTACAAGGTCACTTGCTCAACCATGTTCATTGCTGCTCTATTCATAATAGCCAGAAATTGGAAACAACCTACATGCCCCTCAACAGAAGAATGGAAAAAGAAATTGTGGCACATTGTATAATGGAGTATAGCTCAGCTGCTTATAAAAATGACATCAAAAAATTTGAAGGCAAATGGATGAATTAGAAAAAAACCATAAGTGAGGTATTGCAGACTCAGACTAATATGGTATATATTCAGTTATGTGTGGGTATTATCTGTGAAGTTGATAACTAAGCTACAATCAATAGACCTAACGAGGGTAGGTATAGAGTAAGGGACTAAAGGTAACATACTTATCTCATTAGGAAAGGGAAATAGAATAGATACTTATAGATACATAGGGAGGATGCTGGAATGGGGGATCAAGTTAGGAGTGGTAAGGGAGAAATGGTGGCTGGAGGAACACAGATAGAATAAAGGGACATTTGAGGAATGGTATGGAAATCTAACACAGTAGAAACTTCCTAAAATAAATATATAAATGAAGGCAATCTAAATGAAATTGCCAAATAATGGGGGGGGCGGGTAGAGTCCCAACTGGCCATCTTTTGTCACTAAAGGACACATGCAGTGCCAGGATTGAGTTAACTTCTGAGTTATTGGGAACCTCCAAACAAGCTAGGCTGTTGTCAGTATTATAGGTTGCTCTCCATAAACTGACAGCAAGACCCTACTTCTGAACACACTTATACAACTGATTGAACATGGAGAAATTGAGCTTATTCCGACTTAGAGTTTTTGCCCCTATATTCTGTAGGTACACTCTTTGATATAGAAAGGTACTCGGCATACCATCAAAAGAGAAATGTAAACACCAAGCCAGCCACAAACCCTTTGTTCTACGATGGTGTCCTGTCTGCAAAATATGCTAGTGCAATGGTCCCCACAAAGCTTGCTGGAGTAACCAACCAATGACTGATTGGACTTTAGGCCCACTCTGTGAGCTTGAACCTGTGTCTGACACTGATTGGGTAACCAAGAATCAGAGACTAGAAAGCCCAGGGACCCTGGGTAACATCAAATACTACTATCCTAAAAGAAATAGAGTAGTAAAAGATCTCCTAATGGCATTCTGCTATACTTATAGATCAGTGCCTTGCTCAGCCATCATCAGGCGACATTACTCCTGCATCAAGTAAGAAAAAAATACAGAGACTCATGGCTAAAGATGATGCAGAGGATGAGGAACCTTGGAATACTCAGAACACTTGCCCCAAATGGGATGTCTCCATTAAATCCCTCCCCTCAGAGCTCAGAGAACCCCAAGGAAAAGAATGCAGAGTGTAAGAGTCAGAAGAGATGGAAGATACCAAGAAAACAAGGCCCTTTAAATAAACTGAGCAAAGCTCATATGAACTCATAGAGTCTGAGACGGCATGCACAGCACTTCATGCAATTCTTATGGGAGATTTTGGAGGCTCAAATGTAGCAAGATGATGAACTAAAAGAGAATAAAAGTTAATAACTGAATAGCTGAAAAAACTCCAAAGTATTCCAAAAATGAGGTGGAAAGCAAAGCATTTTGAAATAAAAAATTAAGCTGAGTGACAATAACTGCACAAGATCTAGTCAAAAAATTTGCTGAAAAGGAGTCTGGAAAGTTGAAATGAAAGCAAACTCAATAGTTCAATTTCCTGGAAGTTGTAGTATATGTTGAACATTTCTGATAAAGCTAAGTACAATCAATAATAAAAGCAAACATCAAGCCACATGGAAACCTACTATTGTAGAAGCTTCTTTATATATGTGTGTGTGTGTGTGTGTGTGTGTGTGTGTGTGTAAAGAGTTTAAATGAAAATACTTTATAATGGTGAACAATCCCTCTCCTAAACACCATAGGTTATCAACTAATAAAAGCCCAATGATGTGGTTTATTCTTTTGAAGTTGTTGGCCACTGGGGTTGGCCACTGATTACAGGACATGGAGAAATCAAGCTGATACTAACCTAAAAGTTTCATCCTAACTGAGGACTTAGTGTTCACAGTGTGCAATGCATGCTACCAAAACAGAAAAGTAATCATTCTTCCTAAGCTGTTAACCACACAATCTATAATAACTCAACTAGCCTGGCAAGATACCTACTGGTACAAGAGTGGGATGGATGTTATGGGAATAACCAACCATTTTCTGCTTGAATATAAGGCCCCTTCCATAAGATGGAATTTGTGGCTGGCACTTTTAACAGGGCTGAGAACCCTGTGGCTAGGTAAATCATAGGCCTAGGAGAACCTACTACTATTATTCTGCAAGGTGGATATAGTATTATACCAACTTCTAATGACTTATCATGTGTATAGAATAGTTTGTCTCTCAACCTTCAGAGAAGCTTCTTTTTGTAGTGTATCGTGATTAATATAGAGACTTATAATTGGTTAACATGCATAGAATACAGTCTTAGCCCTAAAGGGGATATCACACACACACATCAGAGATCATCATGAAAAAGGGTCAGAAATATTTTAAGAGCCAGAAGCAGTAGCTGACTAAAGTGAAACAATATTTTTCAGGTAAAACAAAGAATTTGCACACATGAACTCATAGCAATTATAACAACATACACAAGGCCTGAACAAGAGCAAGCTGGAAAAAAATCCCAGCATAGGAAAATAATCATAAAGCCCCAGTCTTAGTTGAATTATTGGCAACTGATAACTGTTGAGAGAAGGAGATGAAGCATTCTTAAAGATGAGGCTCCATGCACATAGCAGTAAGTGGATTTAATGGATTTGGGGGAAAAAGGATACATAAAATTGAGTAAGGCGTAGTTATAGAAAGATTTGTAGAGGAAGGGATGGTGTGTGGAATTGATCAAAATAGATTATATGTATATATTAAATTCTCAAACAATAAAAACAAAAGGCTATGAATATCATAATTTTGGTTTGTAGTTTCCATTTTAATTATATACAATTTAAACCATATGCATTAGAAATTATCAATCAATATTATTGATATAGCATGTGATGTCGCTAACAGAGTGAGGACAAAACTACAGGAGTGGAGTTTTGTGGGTGATTTTTAGGTTCTATTGGTACAAGGCCAAATTACATTATCCTAACTTTAGGAGAATCTAAATGTAATCTAACTCAATCTAAATTTAATCTCTAAGATAATTACAAGGGAAATATCTAAAACGTTGAGGAGGGAATTAAAAAGATTCATCATAAAAAAATTAAGCTAAAAGAAGGTAGTACAGAAGAATCAGGGTCAAAACAATGTCCATGATAAATAGAAAAAAAAACTGCTGAAGTTAGACTCTCTTCATATGTAATTACTTCAAGTATAAATGGGTTAATTTATCAATTAAAAAGATAGAGATTAGCAGAATGCTTTTTAAAAGAATCAACAGTATGTTATTTATAAGAGACTAATCTTGGATAGCTTCAAAAACAGACAGATGGACAGACAGACAAACAGACACACACACACACACACACACAATAATTTAAAGTGAAAAGATGAAAGGGCTATTCCATACAAATGACTTAGACAGACCTCGGCTAACTACACTAATATCAAATAGACTATACATCTAGTGGGATGACAAAGGAGGAAGAAGGGCATTATATGAGAATGAAAGGTTTCTTAGATTGTCTACTTTAATAATTAAATTTTCCAGTCCAATCACAGTTTCTCCTCTCTCCCTCCTCTCCTCCAAGTCCTTCCCCGACAACAACCCCTTCCCTCCCCTATCCACTCCTCCTTCTTTCTCTTCAGGAAAGGACAGGCCTCCCATGTACATCAGCCAGACATAGCATATCAAGTTGCCGTGAGACTAGATACATCTTCTCCTATTAAGGCTGGCTGAGGCAACTCAGTAGGAGGAAAGGGTCTCAAAAGCAGATAACAGAATTAGAGACATCCCCTACTCCCACTGTTAGGAGTCCCGCAAGAAGACTAAGCTACACAATTATAACATATATGTGTGTGTGTGTGTGTGTGTGTGTGTGTGTGTGTGTGTGTGCAGAGGGTCTTGGTAAGACCCATGCAAGCTCTCTGGTTGGCAGTTCAGTCTCTGTGAGCCTCTATGAGCTCATGTTAGTTGATTCTGTGAGTTTTCTTGTGTTGTCCTTGGCCCCTCTGGCTCCTATAATCCTTCCTACCCCTCTTCCACGGGATTCCCCAAAGTTCCACAAATGTTTGGCTAGGGGTCTCTTCATCTGTTTCTACCAGCTGCTGGGTGAAACCTCTCTGATGACAATTGGGCTCGTCAACGATCTATGAATACAGCAGAATACCATTAGCAATCATTCCATTGACTTTTTTCCCAGTCATGTTTAGTTCTATCCTAGGTCTCAAGGCTGTCCAGCCTCTGGATCCTGGCATCCTGGCAATTTCAGGGGTGGGCTCCCTCTCATGGTATAGGTCTCAAGCTGTACCGGTTATTGGTTGGCCACTCCCATAATTTCTTAGCCACATTTACCCCAGCATATCTTGTAGGCAGGGCAAATTGTAGGTCAAAGGTTATGTACCTGGATTGGGGGTCCCAATCTCTTCTCTGGAAGTCTTGTCTGGTTGAAGGAGATGGCTGGTTCAGGTTCCATATCCCCTATTGCTAAGAATTTTAGCTAGGGTCACCTCATAGATTCCTGGGAGTTTCCATGGCACTAGGTTTCTAGCTCATCCCAGAGATTCCCCTGATTCCAGTTGTATTTCCCCCTACTCTCACCCTCCATCTACCCCCTACCTAATCCCTCCTGTTCCCATGCCCACCCCTTTGCCCAGAACCCTTCCCCCATTCACCTGTGATAACTATTACATTTCCCTCTCACAGTAAGGTTAATGTGTCTCCCCTTGAGCCTTCCTTGTTACTTAGCTTCTTTTTAGGTTTGTGGGTTGTAGCATGGCTATCCTTTACTTTGCAGCTAATATCCACCTATAAGTTAGTATATACCATGTTTGTTTTTCTGGGTCTGGGTTACCTCAGGATGATCATTTCTAGTTCCATCCATTTGCCAACAAATTGCATGATGTTGTTGTTTTAACAGCTGAGTAATACTCTATTGTGTGAATGTACCACATTGTGTTTATCCATTTTTCAGTTAATGAACATCTAGGTTGTTTCCAGTTTCTGGCTGTTACAAATAAAGCTGCTATGAACATAGTTGAGAAGTGTTCTTGTGGTATGGTAGAGCATTCTTTGGGTACATGCCCAGGCATGGTATAGCTGGGTCTTTAGGGAGGTCGATTCCCAATTTTCTGAGAAACTGCCATATTGATTTCCAAAGTGGCTGTACAAGTTTGCCCTCACACCAGCAATGGAGGAGTGCTCCCCCTTGCTCCACATCCTTGCCAGAAAGAAGGAAAGTTTTAATATTGCAAGATGATGTTACTGAGTACGCATTTATGCACCTAGTATCAGGATGTGAAGTAACCAGTACCATCCAGGGAATATTTAAATATTACTACTGTATAAAACAAAACACAATGGCAGTTTCTCAAATGGTTATTCTCATGGAACTATCATCCTACATAGAACTGTTATTCAGTAAATATTCCAGAGAATTGAACTTAGATGCTCACAGATATTTATACATCAATCTTGAAAGCAACATTTTTCATAATAGGTAGGAAGCAGAACTAGTCCAAGAACCTATCAATAAATGGACTATATAGGTAATTTAAAGCCATTTAAAGAAAGAAAATTTGATAGATACTGCATGGATGTATCTTGAAAAAATAACACTAAATAAAATAAGCCAGAAACATGCGTGTATGTCTTTCTAGACTGGACAATCTAGAATGGACAAATTCAGAGAGTGAGGGAACGTAAAGTAGAAGATGCATGAAGTTGGGAGGGGATTGAAAAGTTTAGGCATTAGGTAGAGAATTTTGGTTGAACATGGTAAATGAAAATGTTCAGCAAGTAGATAGTAGTGATGGTTACCAACATTGTAAATATTAATGCCACCAAATTATGCACTTGTGAATGATTAAAATGATACATTGTGTGCTATGTATATTTTATCACCATAAAAAATTCTCTGGAGATCTGCCATAGGAGAAACGGCTTAGCAGTGTAAGCAAGCCACTCATGACAAGGGGGAAATGAAAGCCTGCTGGGGTTGGAGGAAGAGTGTATTACTAGAAAACCCAAGTCTCCCTTACCATTCCTATCCAGAATGGCAGCATGTATATGAAAACACAGCATCTTAATGTGAATCCATCCACAACACAGTTACTGCACTGAGGACTCTGCTGCAAAGAGCTACTAATATGCCTGCACACAGACTCAAAGTCAGAGGACAGTCGCGATAAACTGGCTTTTGATACAAAAATCTGTTTTGTTTTGCAATGGAAACATCATCCCCACTCCTGGGCAAATTCCCAGGAGGCAGAGGATTGGTGGAAGGAATATCAATGGAAAAGATCATCTTATGAAGCCGTTAGACGTTTGTTTTGATGTGAAGAACACCTCTTACCCCTGTCTGTTCACTACTGTGTCTACAGCATTCAGCACAGTATTCGTACCACATGAAGAAATGACTGACAGTGGGAGCTGGGGAGACAGCTCTCTGCTAGTATGAAAGTTGGAGCTCCATCTCCTAGCGCACACATAAAGACAACAGGCATTGCTGTGTACATCCGTGATACCAGCATTGAGTGGGCAGGGGTAGACACAGGCAGCATTAGCGACAAGCAGATTTCAAAAATTCAGTAGATGGACAACTTGGCCAGAAGGGTGAGTGTCCCCTTCATTGAGAGCCCCTGTATCAAGATAAGGCTGAGGATTTTAGAAAGAGGTACTTGACATTCTGCTCTGGCCTCTTCACATTCATGGGCATGCCCACCCATATATATGCATACAACACACACATACTCAAACGCACTCACACTCCACAAACACAAAACAATTGTTCACACTGACTTCATAATAGAAATCACAGTCAATCATTGTATATAGTTAAGTCCATATTGGTCAAGTGTGCTTCTTTCATTTATATATATATATATATATATATATATATATATATATATATATATATGATCTTAAATAAATCTCTGGTGTGACTTAGAATTTTTACTAGATATAACATTAGGGTGAACCATTGTGGAAGATGTCAGAATTGATGGGTTAAAATCAATAGTATCTGGACTTTGGTCCTTATGTAAGTAACATCAGTACTCACGTGTCAATTACTACTTGCATTGATCTGTCATGTGATCCTTTTATACATTTAAGCTTTAATAATTTTGTTTTAGCATTGATTAAAATAAATCTTTAAACAGCATTTAAACAAAGGTATTAATCTGTGATTGTGCCTGTGTGTAATATTAATGCAATAATAATAAATATTAAAGATCCTGGAAGAGAGAGGAGGGCTATAGGAAAGCTTCTGTGATGAGTAAGTATAATTTTAATCTACTCTTAGAACTGAAGTCTATCTCGATGATGAGGATCACACATTTTATCAATATAACATTACCATTATTCCTGCCTTATCTTTATGTTGTGAACTTTAAAAGAGAAAAGTTCTCAACTAAATTCAGAATGCAGCAGGCTCCTATATACACAGAAGGTACAGTAGGTAAGTTCACACAAACGAGCTCATGCTTTGGCAAGCTGACATGTACAAATACAGATAGCATCTAAACAGGGCAGTACAGGGAGAGCCATGTCAACGCTGCTAAATTATTCATTTGCTGTTCTGCAGACTGAACACTATCAGGTAATGATCTGTAATTATTAATAAATAATTTAAATTTTAATAGCTCTGAAATGAAATGCTTAATTGCATCACAACATAATTAATGAAATTTGCTGAAACTTTAAAATGAGAAATTCTTTCTGCAATCATTCTTGTTCATACATTTTTTTTTTGCCCTAGATGATGGTAAATTACAGGACAAATAGAATGATCAAATCCTGTGGAATGTGTATATGTGCTTATTTGCGTGGTGTGGTGTGTGTGAACTTCGGCACGGTGTGTGTATGCTGGGGTGAGGTTGCTCTGTAATTCTTGCTATTCAAAGTATTATAGGAAATAATGAAATGGGCTTGGCCAACTCATCTCTGACGACAAACCTGGCTGTGACTTCTCGCAGGTGGCACAACACTGTGTTCAGTAAATGCATGTGTGCCTTCATGCTTAGAGGACACCAAAGGACAGAAAGGTATAAACACTCAATAATGTTACACATGACTGAAATGGTTTGGCTCTCTGGTCCTTTTGGATTATGGCATCTGTAGGTAATAGCTTTAACAGGATGCAAAATACTTTCAGATCTGCAAACTCCTTGGAGACACTGAAAATGGCAGAACCCGGGGTCCTAAGACTAAGATCAATGCATGAATTCCCTTTCTTGTTGCTGTGACGGACACCTGACACAAGCCACTTTAGGGTGTGTGGGCTTGTTTGGGCTCCCAAGTTTACAGACACGGTCTGGCATGGTGGAGAAGGCAGAGCCGCTGAGACAGCTCTAACCTTAAGGACAGGTGTACAGGAGGCAGCAGTCCCTCCCACCTTGGTGGATCCAGAACACGACTTTCAAGGCTCAGTCTCCACGATTCATTTATGCCAGATAGGCTTCATGGTGGAAAGGTTCCACAATAGTTCAATACGGTGTCATTATTTGGGGACACATAATTTAAACTCATGGTGGGGGTATTTCAGATTCAAAGCCTAACATAGGAAGCACTTATCCGTAGATCAATGCTCTGCCAGTTCTCATCAGAGAAGCTTCTGTTTACAGTGGATGGTAATTAATACAGTGACCCACAACTGGCCAAGGTGTAGACAATAAGAGACTGCGCACACTCAGACATAAGTGGAATATATATATATAGATATAGATATAGATATAGATATGTAAATAGAGATATATACCATGCATCCCTACACTTCAGGGAGGTGTAAGAGCCACAGGCAATGGTTTACTATAAGGAAATACCTTATGAACACATCAGCAGATCTACACATATAAACTCACAGTGATTGTGACAACATACACAAGACCTGTGCAAGCCCAAGCCAGACCAATCCCAGCATGGAGAGGGGAGGTGGCCATACAGCCCCACCCCTAATCATGAAGTGACTGGCAATTGTTAAGTTTCTGGAAAAGGAAGAGTAAGTTTTCTCTAAGACTATAGCTCCCTGTGAAGACAACCATGCTCCGGTGGAAGACTGCACATCCAAGAACATTTTTGGCAGAACAAATTGGTCTTCAAAGTTTTTTTTTAAAGAGAACATAAACTTGTGTAGACAAGAAAGGTGGGTGGACCTGGAAGAGTTGCGGGGTGATGATGGTATGTGAATATAATAAAAACACTTTGTAAGAAACTCCCAATGCTCAAAGAACTAATTAGAAAATTCAAAACCCCAAGTGAAGCTTTGTGAATCTCAGTACCTCTTGGGGCCACCAGTCCTCTGATCCATTAGATTTGCCGTAATACATCCCATTGTGAGTCATAGAACTCTGAAGAGGCTCTCATTGTCCCTATGCTTCCAGGCTTTCTCAACCTTCTTTTGAGAATCCAGGCTCCCTCATCTTGGTTACTATGTGGCCCCAGTGCAAACAGGATCATGGCCTTTTCAAGCTTTGAAGGAGGCCTGGTGTGGAACAATAGGGAGAAGGCTGGGCTAAGGATGAAGCGTGCTACTTACTGTGACGCTCGTGGAGTAGTGAGTGGGAAGAGAAACAGGGCTGTCCAATCACAGACGGAGCAGGCACTCAGTCGGTAGTGATGGATCAACAATGGATCAAAGAACGAGAGAGCTGGCACATAAGCAAGTAGGCGCCACCTACTCTTACCAGGGTCTGTGTCAGGTGAGATTCAATTTAACGTGGAGACACTCAGCAATTCATGTGAAGGAAATTCTATAGCTGTCATTAGTCTTATTTCACAAAAAAATGGAAACTAAGGCGTAAGACATTTAAATAATTTGCTCCAGGACATCTAGATGCTCTGCACTGGGAATAAGATATGACCTTAAGACTGGAAACATCACACGTTTTTTTGTCATCTTTGGCTTCTGAGATATATAGCCTTAAATATACCCATAAGGGATTAGAAGTGGACATTTGAAATTCTAAGAAACTTTCCCGAGGCCAAATACTACTCTGCAACTTTACCAACAAGTGTCTTGGCCTCAGCTCTTCACCCTGTTAGCATCATTCTCCAACCCCATCTTTTCATGGCGTCAAAGGAGACTATCCCTACCGACCACACACCTTCAGGTTTGGGTCAGCTGAGACTTGCATCAGCTCATGGGATGTGAGTGGGTATGACTTGGGTAGAGGACTAAAAGATGCTTCTAGGGTTGGGCTTACTACCTGAACTGCCTTTTCCTTGAGTAGAGCTATTGGGGGTGGGGCAAATGATCAAAGTTTGAAAGAACTGCCAGACAGATGAGTAATCTGAAGCAGTACTTTCCCTGCAACTAGAGTTAGTCAAGTGCAAAGCAGACTGAGCTGTGGTGACCTTCGGATGTCTACCTGAAGCAAAGGTGCTGGGTGACCCCACAGCAGTGAGCATGGGAAGACCAGTTTATTGTTGTTTGCCACCAAGATTGCCTGGTTGCCACATAGCATTATTGTGACAACAGCAGATGAGTACTGCTCTACTATCCCACCTTCAGGCGTTCTGAGAGCTGGACACTCAGTTTCGTTCGATATTACTTAGAGTGTTGTGTGAACATAGCTTCGCAAGTTCTCAAGCGCTTACTCCAAGCAGATGGTCCCCCTCAGGCACTGTAGCATACAAATTCTGGATCAATTTCAGCACAGCTGTGATGTAAATCCAACTTTTGGTCTCATAACTTCAGAGTTCAGCCACTGAAGTAGAAGGCCCATCAAATATGAATGAGCCTCTGCCTGAGTCCCCTACTGAAAGTCCTGCAGTGGCTGGGGGCAGTGGCCTCTGCCTGAGTCCCCTGCTGAAAGTCCTGCAGTGCCTGGGGGTAAATGGCCTCTGCTTTCAGAGCCATTCACTCTGCCTCTTTGTCACTTACTTACCACTCTTTCCTTGACATTATTTCCCTGAGAACCTGGATTTGGCTCCATACGATTACTTCCATCCCTCATCTAGCTTGGAAATATATGTAATTTAATTTGAGATGACTGTCCCATGATTTGATTAGAGGTAACTTCCCTATTACTTTTCCTCAGTACCATTGGAGACAGTTTGGTTTTAGGTAAGATTTTTTTTTTTTGCCTCTTTAACTGCTTCTGGTTGGGACTTTCTTTCCTCCATCTGGTTAAGAGGATAAAATATAAACATAGAGCCCAGTACGTATTCTATGCAGCTTCTATGCAGACTATGAAGACTACAGAATGAATCATAAACTTTAAGTGATCTAAAGCATCAAGTGTCAGACAACAAGCGTTTAGGACAATCCAGGACACTGCAGATATTGTTAAGAACCTATAAGATCTGTCATAATGGGGAGCAAGAAGAAGCTAAGAGTGGAAGAGGCTAGGTTTAGAGTCCAGGAGATGGAGGAGCCTAGGTAAGGGCGATGCCCAGGAAAACAGCACTAGGGGCTCTGCCATATTCCTTGGCAGCCTGGTGATAGGAGACTGGTTTGGCCAAGGCTGAGGAGGAGTGAAGATGAAACCCTGGTGTGATAAGCATCTTAACCATTGGGCTGTTTTCAAACTGTCCACTTCACCCATACTGCTGACAGAGGTTGATATGAATGAGCCAGACTGTCTCAAGTGGTGCCTTCCTGTCCCATCTGGTCACATTCAGTCTAAATACCCCATTGCTTTCATTATGACCAGGATTATTTTCTCACATTCCCATGCCCTTTTATATTGATATTTATAATGCAGTGCTCAATCATTTTAATTCAAGCTCTTAGTGCTGAAAGGTAAAGGGGCTATTGGATTTCTCTTCCAATGTAGCAGTCAGAAGCACATTTCCCTTCCTCTTCTTCCCATTCATCAATAAATTATTACTACTATTATTATAATGAAAAGAAAAAATGCAGTGTGGTTCAGGATTATACCCAATTTAAGATGGGCTTTTGACATGTGGCATATGTTTAAAAGGACTTATTTACTACCTCAAGTTTGTATAAAATAAGCTACAGGAAGGGAGATGGGATTTTTCTAGAAAATCCTAAGAATGGATTGATTTGAATTCATTTGTCTGTCATTCTTGAAGATACAAGTTCAATTAATGCCGCTATTGTGTCCCAGACCCTATTACATTGTAATTACTTACACAAACATAAAGTCCTTTGGTTGGCCTGTCAGACTGATCACTGAAAAGTTCTGATTCAAACACCTGTTTAAAAATAAGGAAACCTGAGACTGAGGAAACAGGGCTGATTGGTGGTCAGGAGTCTAGACCCATATTCCACAAGGACTCCACATTTGTTGATAGAATGCTGGTTAATGATGGCTGTCAAGTTGATTGGGTTAATAAAATTACACTTCTTTGTGTGTGTCTTAGGGCATTTCCTGAGATGATTAGATAATGAAGGCTATGACCTGCTCAATGGTTTAATATATTGATGTATTCATACAATGAAAGAGTGATTGGGGTGGAAGAAAGGAAGAGATGATGGCTAGTTGAAATAAGTAGGTCACAGAGGATGTTCCATAAGCATCTATGCTGGTCCTTTCTTTATATGTCCTTCTTTCTGCTTCCTGGCTGCCTTGAATTGAACTGCTTTATTCCTCCATATCCTTCCTTCCTTGATAAACTGACACCTTCAAAAACATGACCTAAAACATGTCTGTCATCTTTGAAGTTGTTTCTGTCAGACACCTGGTCACTGAGATAACAGTAACCAATGATGGATAGTGCCTTTTTGGGAAGGAATATGATGCTTAGGAGCTTGAGATAAGCAGGCAGGAAGCCTCAGTTTCTTTGCCTGCCTGTCTAACTTCCTTCCTTCCTTCCTTCCTTCCTTCCTTCCTTCCTTCCTTCCTTCCTTCCTTCCTTCCTTCCTTCCTTCTTTCCTTCCTTCCTTCCTTCCTTCCTTCCTTTCTTACTTTCTTCCTTTCTTCCTTCATTTCTTTCTGTTTTTTCCTTTGTTTTGTTGAGGCAGGGTTTCTCTGAGTAACCCTGACTATACTGGAACTCTCTTTGTAGACCAGGCTGGCTTTGAACTCAGAGATCCACCTGCTTCTGCCTCCTGAGTGCTGCGATCAAAGGCATGCACCACCATGCTTGGCTATGCCTCAGTTTCTTTTCCACTTGTGACATTCACTAGCTTTGGGAAACTTACTGACAAATTGACACATGCATTATAAGGTTTTTGTGATGCTTAAAATAATTTCCAAAGTTCTTGGCATATTATAAAATTCCAATAGACACCAATTGCTTGTGAATTCAATGTAATATATCCATGGAAGGATGATTAGAATGCTAGAGAGGAGGAAACCATGACTTAAAGGCAAGAGATTTTTATTTTTACATCATTGAGATATCTCCAAGAAAATATAAAAAAGGAATAGACTAGCTGTTACTTATTTAGGAAATGTTCCATAAAGAGAGATAAAAGTGTCCTGGTTTCAGAGGCCAAAACTGATGTTCACAGGTTTGACCAAGGTACTAAATGTTTAAACCTTTCAAGAATCCTCCATCACTTCTGGGATTAAATTCAGCCAACCACATATGGCCTGCTGTGACCCACCCCTTGTTAAGAGTCCCAAATTGTTACTCATAGGACTTCCATTTGTGAACTTTGTACACGAGTCATATTTACTCATACCACATGTAGTTTCCCTTCTTCATATTATTGACTATTCTATTCTATTTTTGTGACAATAATTTCTAGTTATCCTGAATTTAATGTTCCATACAAACCTCTGGATGCTCCTCCCTAAAGTAATCTTTCTCTCTCTTGATCTCCTACAACATTCATGCTTTCATGGCTCCTAGGCTTTTATATTTTGGTTGAGTTGAGCTCCATGCATTTCCCACCAGATGGTGAAAATTTAAGGAGAAAGTCTAGGCCTGGCCCCTTCTCTAGTTCCCAAACATGGAACACAGCATCCTAGAATCCAAGACAATTACTTGTTAAGGCCATAGCTCCCCGCTTTGTTTTATTTTTTTAGCATCATTGACTTGGAGATGTTTCTTTGACCCCAGCCTTCTTCTACGAAATGAGCATGAGTAAGCTCTTAGATTGGGTGTGTATTTTGGGAATGAGGTTCCTGCTTTCTTGTCCATAGTCACCCAGTTTGGTTTTGAGCCCACTTCTTACCTCTAACTGAGTCCTCAATTCAAATATTTTTCTATTCTGCAACTAGTTAAACTGAGCAGAGCTATTTCTCAATCTTCAGTGTACCCACACATCCATCCTTCTCACTTAAAGCTTGTGTAAGTATTAGATGTGAGCAGATACCTCATGCCCTGGAGCCCGAAGTCCACTTTTATACCCACTTCCACACAAGAAGTATCTGGAACAGGAGAAAGTAGGAAATGTTGAACTATTTATTCTTCCTTATGGAACTACTTCCTTAAAGAAAGATATAATTATATGACCTTTATCAATTCTCTCTACACATATTCTGGTATGCATACATACACTCTGCATTTAAGTAGTACAGTTTGATTTGAGGGTCCTTTGTATCAGGACTAATGTGGTTATTAAGTGATAAGTAAAATAGCTTTCACCAAGGTAGAAGAAATTCAAGGCATGCTAAGTTATCTTCCCTATGTCTTAGTGAGAAATTAAGAACTACCTCTTGCATAAATGAACTAGAGAATAGCAGCCGAAATGGACCAGAGCTAATGGTCAGAAGACAGAAGGCAGATTCAGTTCAACATTGGGAGATCTTCCAAAACCAAAACTCATGCCTAGAGAAAGAGACTATCCTGAACTAATGAATTAGCCTGTTAGAGAGACATCAGAAGAGGCCAGCCAATCACCTGTCAGCACTGCTGTGGCAGACAACCATTTTTTTTTTTGAGAATGACTTTGGTATGAGGTTTTTGAAAAGAAAAAGAAGGTGGGTCATTAGAAATCAAGGTGCATCTAACAAGAATTCTCAGAGCCATAATTTTGGTGTACCAGTCCATATTAATTACTTTGTGCTGTTAGGACAAAAATACCTGGAAAATACAACTTAAGTAAGGAAGGACTTATTTTAATGCAGGGTTTGAGGGGTCCAGCATGGTGGGCAGTCACAGCCACAGGAAGCTGAGGACACTGGTACAATGCATCTCCAGTCAATATACAGAAGATGATGACTTCTGGTGTTCAGACATTTCCTCCTATTTATTTAGTCCAGAGCTATGTTGCCCACATTTTGGTTGGGTCTTCAACTTCTATTAACCTAATCTAGAATCTCCTCACAGATATGCCTAGAGGCTTGTTTCCATGGTGATTCCAAATCCCATCAAGTTGACAGGCATAACCATTACTCCATCTCATTTACTTATCTTACACTTTTAATTGCAGTCAAGAAAATCTACCTATTTTTTAAAACCTGTGATTTTTGTCCTCTACTTTATCCATACTATCTGATATGCCTCTTCTTCTGCTGCCCACCCATCTTAATCCATGAATAATTGAATTTCTAGCTATATCAGTCTCCTTGGTGAGGTCTTAAATTACATGTGACTCACACTTTTTAATTTGCTATGTTCTGAATATTGGTGACCCCCTCTCCCCAATTCATATGTTTGACCCTAACATCTAGTATAATAATATTAAGAGTTTAGGCATTTATGAGGTTGTTCAATTATGAGGGTTTCAGCTTTATGAATGGAGTTAGTGCTTTTATGAGAATGATTCACAAAGGTTTTTTTTACCCCTCTTACTCTGTAAGGAGGTAGCTAGGTGTCATATTGGATATTGACGTCAAATTTCTTTGGACACAGAATCTGCTGGGACATTCACTTTGTGCTTCCCAGCCTCTGGAACTGAAATAAAGCTTTGTTGCTTATGAATTATTTACTCTAAGTTGCTATGTTAAAACACACAGATGAATGGACTGGAGCTAACACAAATACTTTATTTCATTCTGTCATCAAAATCCACTCATCTGTTTTAACCACTCTATCACCACCTCCAGTCCCTCCCATCAACATAGTCCCTCATCACAATTACTGCAGCACTAACAGTCCTCTGGTTTTCCTTCTGCCTCATGTGGTCAAATGAAATAACCAGAATAATCTTTAAAACTTAGAAAGTAGTGTCTCCCCTCCCCACGCCACTTTAAACCTCCACATTGGTTATTTTGAATAATAATCTTTCTGGTTGCTTTCAAAACTCCACAAGCCTGGTCTCTGGTCATATTTGGGGCTTCTTCTCTCCTTCACTTTCATGCTTTAACCTTACCAGCCTACTGTCATAGCCTTTCTTAAAACCTGTGCTAGTCATCCTTGCTGAGGGGAATAGGTGCTGTCTCTCCATGAGCAGCAGGGTCACTGTTCCCACTCTTTCCAATTCTTTCCTTACAGCTTACCTTCTAATTGACTCCTTTCTTGCTGTCTCCTGCTATGGGCTGAATGTTATGCCCTGCTCCTAAATTTCTCTGTTGAAACCTGATCCCCAAATGTGATGGAGGTGGGGCCTTTGGAAGGTTACTAATTCATAAAGGTGACCTCTCAAGAATGTGATTAGTGCCCTCACAAGAAGAAAATTAAAGTTGCCTGTGCTCGTGTACATCTGTAATTCAGCACTAGGGAGGTTGAGGCAGGAGAACTGCATAACTTGGGAAACTTCAGTTCACAGGAGAAGGAAGAGTAGGAAAGGTAGAGACCCAAGTTTTAGTCTTGTTAGCATGCTGTGAAGGTTTGTATCTTCAGACATCTGATTGGCTGGTGTCTTGAACTTGAACTTTCCAGGCTTCAGATATGTGAGAGATAAATGTTTGTCATTTAAGCCACCCAGCCTATGGTATCATCACCATCAGCAGAAGCAGCATCACCACCACCACCACCACCACCACCACCACCACCACCATCATCATCACTACAACTCAAACTGATAAAGACCATGTGGCCATATTAAAAACATCTGTTTCCCTACTGTCTTACATGATTAACCTGCATGTGACAAAGTTTTATTATTTAAGTTTTAGAGATCTAAGCCTAGTAGTTTATAAGCTTTAAAAAGATATGAATTCCATCCTATTAATCTTTTATCATGTAATTTTCAGCATTACCAGAAGTAAGATATATTGCTAATATGGTCTTAAGTAAGTAAGATGGTGTGGGGTGGTAGTCTCAATTAGAAAAGATTTACTATTCAGGGAAGTTGATAGGAAAACCATTGATCTCAGAAAAACAGTATTTATTAGTAGACTACATGTTAGCACAGTTCTGTCCTGGGTTCTGAGACACAACTTTATAGACCACTCTTTCAATGGAAAAGGGGAGTGAGATTGGATCCTCTGGAGTCCTATATCTTCCTCTACTAAAATATCTCCAAACAGACACATTATCTGAACAATTCAGGGTAAAAAAAATGCTTGTAGGGAAAGGACCATTATATTAAACAACTCTCCTACTGTAACAAGATACCTGAAACCAATAGTTTCTAAGAGGAAGAGTTTATTCAGCCAGTGCTTTTGAAGACTCCAGGCCATGATCAAGTGGCCTTATTGCCATATGTCTCTGGTGGGGTGATGGGTGGGAGTGAATGTGAGCACAGGACACAGCAATCCCCCCTAGATTGATGACCAGACAGGTAATCAAAGAGAAAACAAGAATCAGGACCCTGTAATCCCCTTCAAAGGCATGTGCCCAGTGATCCTCTGCTGGGCTCCATGTTCAAAAGGTCTACAACACATCCCAATAGCATCTTTGACACCTGTGCATAGGTAGACATTTTGGAAGACACTTCTCCAAACTGTGGGAGGTGTGTGTTTTCTAAATTCTTCATTCAGGATTTTCATTGCTATTGAACTCTTAAATCAAATTCAAATGCCTGGGGCAAATGATTGGAGCTTCATTTAATGAACATTAGTTGCATGGAGACTATCACAGAGATGAAAGAAAGAAACCATTTTGCCTCTGGAAACATGATCTTGTTTCTTAGGAAGGAAACACAGTTGCCCTGCCCAAGAGGGCCAGTTCTACAGCAGAAGGAGAATGTATCAGATCTCAGTGGACCAAGCTCAGGGTAAGAATGTACTGAAGCTGTTTTTCACCCTGCCCTGTCCTCTGCCCCCAGAAATTCCCTCTACACTCCTCTGTGTCTTCCCAAAGCTCAATTTTTCAGTCAATCTCCCAGTGATTGCAAAATAGATCAAGACTTAGATAAGAGTGGGAAAGGCTGGGGAGACAGCTTGGTTGGTAAAGTATTTGCTGTACAAGCATGAGGACCTGAGTTCAGATCCCCAGCACCCACACAAAAAGTGGGGCACTGTGGCAATCACTTTTAATCTCTGTTCATCTCTGTGCTGGGTAAACAGAGCTGGGAGGATCTCTGGGGCTTGTTGATCTGCCAGTCTAGCCAAATCAGCACTCTTCAGGTTCAGCGACAGACCCTGTCTCCAGAATGAGGAGGACACCGACAATTAAGTTCTAACTTCTATAAGCGCATTTGTATGCTCATATATGCATGTGCACACACACACACACACACACACACACACATACACTGGGATTAACTAGTACAGCAGTTGTTTGTACCAAGTGGGAGCTTTGTTTAGATGCAGTTATCAATGACATAGCATCTTCTAAACATGGGCAGAATAGTTGACACGTGCAGACACATCACAAAAATCAGAGCAATTCCAACCCAGGCTGGTAAATTTACAACCCTGGTTGCTATGTTTTTGAGCAGTGACTGTTCATTGCAGACTATGTAAGATAAATTTCCAAGACCTATGACATTGTTTGTTCTGTCACTGTCTTACTGACTGGCTCTAAGTAGTTTGATTCTAAACTTGTAACTTAAAAAAAAAAAAAAAGCACTGCTGTTTAAATGGTTCATCTTCACATTTTATAAAATAAAATGCAATGCCCCTAACCCTCTCCCCAAAAAAACCCAAGCCTTGGCCATCATCCTCTAAACTTCTGTGACTGGTCCCATTCCTGCTGTCTGCATCCTCACTCAGCGCCAGGCTGGGTTCAAGGTCTCTATCCAACTCATGCATCTCAGCCTGGCTCTGGCTTCCCAGTTGCTAAGCACCGGTCCAGGGAGCCCTGGATTCCCACATGACCCGCTGAAGGTTACGATTTCTCTGGGAGTACATTCCATACCACTTTATTTCAAAACATATCACTTTGTGTTATTCGTATTTCCTTATTTGTTTGTCTTATCCACTAGACTGTGAGATCCTCAAGGACAGAGACTATGTTTTATTCATCTTTGTGTTTCTTGCAGTGCTTATCACGATGCTGAGCCAGATAGGCCTCAGTAAATGTGGGTTGAATGCCTGTCCATCAGAAAATTCCCTGCATGCACGCAGCCAGCCTTGCAGCCAGCTCCTGATGCCTTCCTCCTTTCTCTCAGCACAGGCTCTGCCCTGAGACAGATAGGATAAGGTCTGCACAAAAGCAACGAAGTGCTTAAATCAATGACTCTCATAGTGGGCCTTGAGTAAATGCTTGTTGACAAATTGAATGCCTAAAAGGAGATTTCACAGCCTGTTCCTGTCTAGCACAGCCACTTGTGGAAAAATGCAGCCCTTCATCGTGGTCTCCCAGTAGCATCTACTTATTGTCCATGGGCAGACTCCTGGAGACTGAGCCAGCTGAGCTTTAAAGAACTCAACTTTTGCAGACACCACCTGGGTCACAGGGGGACCAGGACAATTAGCATCTTAGCTCTCCTGGTAAACTACGGTCCAATCCATTAGTAGGATCCCAGTGAACTTCATCCTGAGAACTAATCCGAGACTATCTTCAGCTGGCTGTAGAGTGAGCACAAAGTACTAACGGGTTATTGTAGCTAGAGAGTTTTCTCTCCCGGTCCTGCCAAGCCCCGGCAGTCCGACAGCCCATTTATAAAATAAACACACAGACGCTTATATTGTTTACAAACTGTATGGCTGTGGCAGGCTTCTTGTTATCTAGTTCTTATATCTTAAATTAACCCATTTCTATTAATCTATAAGTTGCCACGTGGCTTGAGGCTTACCGGTATCTTAACATCTTCTCATGGTGGCAGCTGGCAGCGTCTCTCTGCCTCAGCCTTCCACTTCCCAGAATTCTCTTCTCTGCTTGTCCAGCCTATACTTCCTGCCTGGCTACTAGCCAATCAGTGTTTTATTTATTAACCAATCAGAGCAACACATTTGACATGCAGAACATCCCACAGCAGGTTATGGTCGGGCTGTGCCTCCAGATAGCATGGATTGGACACTTAACCTCCAGTTCAACAGTGGTGGGAGGTGGGGTTTAATAGGTGTGCAGGTCATAAAGGCTCCACCCTCATGATGAGTTCATCATAAAGGGCCTTGAGGCTGTAAGTGTGATCCAACCCATCCCCTCTCTTCTCACCTTTTTACTTTCTGCTAAAACCTAATGAAGTGAAACCATCACTGGACGTGGGCCCTTGACTGGGAACTTCCCAGAATCCAGAGAAATATATTATGGATTGCACTTCTATATATTATAATTATGCCCTTATGTCATCCCATCTCAGGAATCCTCTTATAACAACACAAAAATGAATGAAGACAGGCCCCAAGTCCCCCCAACTCGATCCCCAAACTTCTCTAAGCCACATCTCCTATGTTTTTCCATCTCCTAGCAATTAAATAACAAGTCCCTGCTCACTATCTAAGACTTTTGCCGTAATTTCTTTCACTCATCCTCTCATCCCAGAGAAAACAGTAAATGACTAAATAGAAACTTCTGTTGAGAAGGAGAAGAAACAAATGCCCTACATGCCATATATATATATATGTAGCTTGGCTTTGATCAAAGCAAAGAGCTGCAGGGTGCTCTTAGCAATTCCCAGGTGCTCATGGGATCTGGGCTTGTGTGTGAATTCTATAGTATCTTGTTCCATTCCTTAAATAACTGTGTGGGCTGGGTGATAATTTCCCCATTTTGCAAATGGCAAACTGATCAGCAGAGAGTTTGCCACTTAAAATGAGGCTAATGGTGAAAGACAAAGCTTGAGATTCAAGCACTGACTGCACAGTGGCCTCTAGTGAGCAGCCTCTGCACAGCCTTCTGCCTACACTGCCCTATACTCCACTGTGGACCACAATGCAGAACACAGTTCTGCTTCCAGATGCCAGCATCATTCTTGCTTGAGAGAGTTCTGCTGATTGTGTTACTTTTGAGACCACATACCTCTTCTGTCTTTGCTTCTGCTAGCCACTTGGATAAACATTTCCCAGAAGTCTCTAAGTTTGCTCCCTGAAGTTCTTTGCTCTAGGATCTAGCTCTTTGCCTCCACTGTGGCTCCTCCTCCCAAACCTGTGCTTTGCTTTTGGCCCTAGCATCCTGTGGGATATTTTCTCTCAGCAAGTATTGGATGATGCACACCATTCATTCTAACCTGCTCAGTCTACCAGTCTATTGTAAAATATCCAATAGATAGCTAAAAAGGTTTTAGTCATCCCATTCTTGTTGGCAGTTCTGTGACTCATCCATTACTCATCTGGATTCTTTACTAACGGGACTGTTGAGTATTCTGGACAATTCTTTTGCTATTTAGGCAGACTCCCCTCTCAGGTTTAGAAATGTTCTATACCCAGTACACATGATTTCCCCCCACAAAAAGATAAACACAGATAAATAGTGGGAAATACAAGTGGGAGGGAAAGAGAGGGACAGGACAGGGGGACAAATTCATGTTGGTAAGTTTTTCTTTTCCCTTGGTAGGAAAGCAGTAATCAGGCTTTCTCATTACATGAGCCTCTGATTTTCATCCATAAAGCTGTTCTATCCTATTCTTTCTGGAGTGGAAAAAAGACATTGCAAAGCCACACACCCTGCCAGCTTGGGATGCAAAAATGATAGGGGACGATCTCAGCAACTCAGCAGGAGGAGTGCATGTCAGTGGAATGCAATCAGGCAATGTCAAGTCCAGCAAGGAAAACTCGAGTTAACAACGCCCCTCTGCTTGTGAAAATTGTAGTGGCTGCAAAAGGAAAATGTATTTGAGAACACAGCCGTAATAAAGTGCCTTCACTGGGAGGCAAGTTATGAGAAGAGAGACATCGTAAGCTAGATAATAACATTTGAGGTCCAAGGGTCTTCCTGAGACAAGGAAACTCAAGGTTGGGAACATCACTGGGAGCTAGAGTATTGTACTGGAAGAGTGCAGGACTTGAGTGGACCTGGAATAGAAGGTATCCCCCTTGTACTTCTTCAGGTGGGTTATCCAAATTATACCTTGAATCAGACTCAAATTCAAGGTCTATAAAATAGTGAAAATAATGTTTGCCTGGGAGGGTAGCCTGATGGTGAATTGAAATGATATCTGAACACTTTCTGTTAAATATTAGTTGCTTTCATAGGTTAGTCCTCATTTTCTCTGTAGGCCTAATGGTATTGCCTTTCTGTAATCCCACCATAGACAGGATCGCAATAGGGGACAGGAAAGTTTGCAACTAAAATAAGCCTGACATTTAGCCCCAAACTTAAGTTTTACGAAGACAATCAGGAAAGCCTGCTTGGGGACCATGGTAGAGAGTCTCCTAAGACCAAAATGGATAACTGTGCTGTGGCAGTTCTGACAATAGGAAGGTGAAAGCCAAGTTTGGGACAGAAGGCCCTTTACCTTAGAGTCCCCCAGACTCCGTTAGGACCCTTAGCTATCACACATTATTATTTCTGTGAAAACCTGTGTCGTTGTTAGCCATGCCATTTTAAGCATGGGTAGTGGCTATCGTTCTCAGAACAAGGGGGAGGGGGACCACAGAATATGACAGAGTTTCTCTACTTTATGATGCTGGCGTAATTAAGAAATTTGAGGTCATTGCTTGGGACCCAACTTTGAGGCTTACAAACCAGGAGACTTCAAATAATTTAACAGACTTCCCCAAAACTCCTCAGCAAATTTTGGAGGAACTGCATTTCCCATTTCCCAGTGATCAAAATAGATCACACATAAGTCAGAGTCGACAACCGGGTAAGAGGAATCACAGAAGTCACACAGCTGAGAAAGGACTATGGGACGACTAGCATGGGACTTGCTTCATTGTTGGGGCTGCAAGCTGTTCAGAAATTTCACATCTTAGGTGACCTTAGTAGTTCTTGCTTTGAACATTGAATGGAATACTGATCTAAGGGAAAGAACTAGAAAATGGGGGAAAAAATTCTTTATCCTTCCTGAGTGCTGTGTAGTACCCTGGGCTTTGTTCCTCTGTTGATAATGTACGCTTCATTTCCACAGTCTACTAGGCACTGTCCAGAGTTGAACATTCCTGTTTTATTACTCTGGTTGGCTCACCAACCCCTGCCCTTGTCTCTTCACAGCCATAAGAAGCACAGATGTTGCTGGGTCCCAGGTTGGCTGGATTCTCCTATGAGAGAGACTGACCAGACATTTGCCCTGTACTCAATTCCCCAGGCCATAAGCCGTCTGGAGCAGAAGGCTGCCCTTCCCAGGAAGGAGATGGCAGCTGTAACAGGTGTTAATAAATGCAGATCCATGGCCAGCGGCTGGCATGGATCATTTTATTAGGCAATCATATATTTTCATTAGCGATGGTGATGAAGCGCTTAGGCTTTTATGGGGTGTTTTAATGTTTCATTTTGCCACCAGACTTTATTACCATGCCAGCCTATCTCCTGCTGGGGCAGGCCATGCTTACTCTCTTTCTCTGTGCAGAAGCATTTCAACATTTCCTTTCCCCAAAGCTGCTTCCAGAAGATAACTTCCCATCTGCTTAAGGAGACAACGGGGCCATTAAAGGCCATGAAGTCAATGACAACCCCAGCTCATAATTTTTATGTCCTTGTTGTAACCTGATGCCCCCCAGAATGTTATCCTGAGGTTAATGGCTTAGGAGAAGCAGGAGCGATCAGACAGCTGCACAGTGGGCACCTGGCCCTTGGTATGAGGAATTAAAAAAATGTTTGAAGAGCAGACAAATATGGCTTCTCTCTAGTACCTGCAGGAGTGAGGGTTAGGATTATTGAGCTCAATGCAGCTATGGATTATCTAATACTATGACTCCTGTCATGTGGCACACAATGGCACAGAGACCAAAGATTCTCAGTGACTTGCCCAAGGTCATACAGAGTGGGAACTCGAAGCCTCTAGTCTCAGAGCTGAATTTGATCACTAAACTATGATAGTTTTTTTTCTGCCAGGCAGGATCTAAAGAATAAGTTCCAGGAGACCCAATAGAAGCAGTCTTCACTGAGGAACACCAGAGAAGACTTTAGGGACCCAATAGATCATCCACCTCTAGTGTTGCAGGTATGGAAATTGAGATGAAGGAAGGAGGGGTGTTTATCTGAGCTGTCAAAGCATCTAGGGTTGTTTATACAGTTACCAGGCCAAGTAATCATCATTTGCTCACTGGAGAGCAGGGAGTTCAGTATGGCTAGGGATTCAAGGAAGAACAAGTTCTCAGGTCTGGGGCTAGAGGTCAATGTCGCTGTCCTTACACAGTGCACACAAGATCCTTGGGTCAGTCTACAGCACTTCCAAAAAGGGGTTAAAAAATCTCTGCTAATTACATGCAGCTATTAATGTGATGTTATCTAAATATTCCTGCAAGATGCTTTTGCAGTAGTGTTGTAGGTTACAGATTAAAAACATGGGTTTTGGGAAAAACCTCTGCATTTTCTTGGCAATGTGGTAAATTGAAAGAGTCAAAACTTAATAATCAGAAAATCAAAGTTCAAATATTGAACTCACCTTCAACAATGTGTTGTTTTGGGTCTCTGTTTCTTAAACTGCAAAATGGGAATAAAATTCTTTCAAGTTGTGGAGAGACGTCATCTTGGTGATGCATGTAAAATGCTTTGCCACTAGCATAACAACCATAAAATAGGTGATATTTAGCATAATTACCATAATCACATAGCGAGAAGAACAACATTAGTACTGTGGTGAATATGACTTTCAAATTCTCTCCATAATCACTGGTTTCCTTGAGTTTAAATTACCTAGGAAAAACTATATTGGACATGAAGAGGCGATAAGAGCCCTCTGGCTTTATAATCTCTGTAGCTATGGGTACACAAATGCTCACATCATAAAAAGGGTTAAAAATAAGTTAACAAAGGTCATTTATTGAGAGGGAAGCAGAATAAGCTAGAAGGTTGGTTTTCTGAAAGGGATTCATGGCAAAAGCATAAAAGAAGAAACTCAGGCAGTCACTTTGTTCCCTTAGATATTTAGTACAGTCCTTTGTATATGTTTGGTGACCAATAAATGTTTGTGTGACATGAATTGAAGAGGCCTGGTAGACAATTGAAGATGTCCCTGTCTTTTTTAAGTACAAGAACTACAAGAAAAGAAGGGTTGAGAAGACCCAGGGGGAGTCTGTGTTCTCCTTTCTAGCCAAAGGCCCCAGTGATATTAGGAGTCAGAGAGAATGAACACTACCTCCAGATATAGCCCCTATGTCCATGTAATCTTTCTGAAATATCCCAAGAGAGTTAGATTTGTGAAATGACCCCTGGAGTGTCTTTATGAAAAATTATGTAATGCAGAAACAGGAAACTTAAAAGGAACTTCCAGGGCTTGGTTAACAGATGGCTGCATCTGAAACCTATCTTGGTTACATATAAGAAAAACCTACCAAGAAATGCAGAGCATCGCAGACCCAACAATTAGGTAGATAACCACCAACACTGCAAGGCTTTCCCCATGTGAACAGAAAAGATCACACTGAATGTATCTTCTGCACAGGGCTCTATGATCATTTTAAATGTTTATTTGTATTTTATATGTATGAGTATTTCGCTTACATGTATGTATGTGCCTGTCTGATGACCAGAGGTCAGAAGAAGGTATTGTGTCCCCTGGAACTGGAAGTTCAGGCAGTTATGAAACAAGATGTGTGTGCAGAGACCTAAATCCGTGTCTCTGCAAGGGTGACAAGTGTTCTTAACACTTGAGCCGTCTGTCCAGCCCTTTGAGACATAATCTTGGGGAGATCACCCTATTTGTTCCTAATCTTTCAGTGTGTTAGCTTCTAATTTCTTCAGGAGAAGCATCAGTTACTATAGTTATGTTCATTCCTCTCTCCCACCTGAGGACATGACCTACAAGTGTCCATTTAATCTTTAACAACCTACCCATGTTTCCATTATGTGTCTCTTGATCAGGGTTGCTGCTCCTCTCTCTTTATTATTCAGATCTCTGCCTTTCAGTTTTCCAGTGTCCTTACTTACTCCAGCCTCCTATTATGCCAATTTTGGTGCATTTCAAAAAGCCCCTGGTTCCTTCTAAGGAGTGTAAGTCTAAAAGTCCATGGTGGCACTCTAATGTTGCTAAGCAGAAAGAGAGGAAACTTCTCTGGAATATTGGTATACCTCCATTCTTTTAGTGCCTTATTCTGCTTTTCCCAATGGAGTGTTTTACATATGGACATCCACAAAAGGCTCCATTAGGTTGGTGAGTCAGGTAGATTTCAATTTGTTCCTTAAGCTGCTTTTTTGTGTGCTAATTGTACATACAGGGAGGTGGGAGAGGATTCTGGGAGAGGGGGAACCACTGCCTCCTGTTCTTTCACAAAACATGGCTAGAAGTTGTAGATCTGGGAAAGAAACAAACCAGTAGTGATGGGGAAGGAAGGAAACAAAGAGTGAAGCACTAGAGAGGAAACAGAAGAAAGTAGGTTGAGTGAGAGGAATCAGAAGACCTTATACAGATGCAAGAAATTATCCAAAATGTCAAGGAAAAAGTGGCAGCCAAATAGAAAGGCTATTTTACAGTCCCAGCACTTGGGAGGCTAAGGCAGGAAAATAATGAATTTTAGGGTATCCTTGGCTATATGATGAGACTCTGCGTCAAAAAATATGGCAAATGTGTGTCCCATAGAGATGGAGTATACTCTGTAACATATCTTCATTTTCTTCTATTTTAGACAAGTAGACAAAGACTTCTCTCTCTAGGAAAGATGGGTGGTCATTGTGGGTCCATTCTTCATTTGGGATGAACTGCATCCTTACCTATCAAGATGCTAATGATGTCAGACAGAAATGCACAAGAAGTCCACGTGATACGGTAACTGGTCAATGGAGTTTATAGAGGAGACGGCTCTGTGCACTTGAAAGCTTCACGTTGGTAGTAAAAGATAGAAACGAGGACACTTTTTTATTAGGTTTTCATCTTCACAGGGACATGATAAAACAGATCCCCACCAGAGGAACTTGGAGCTACTGAAAACTCAGAAGAAGGAATGCTACATGATCTCTCTGCTTTGTGTTTTTCTATATACCACCACCAACCAATGGCGGTTTGTCTAAGTTAGGGAAGAGATATTAATTTATGTGCCCTGTCCCAGTCGATTTTCTATTGCTATAACTAAGTACCACAGACATGGGATTTAAAGAGATTAGTACTTTTTCTTGGCTCGGGGTCCTGAGGCTGGGAAATACCAGAGTATATATCCTATGCATCTGGTGAGGGTTTTCCTGCTTCATCAGAACATGGTATAAGGTGTAATGTGACAAGACAGAGGTAGCATGGTTACATGGTTTTCTGTTCCTTCTAAATCTAAACTCACCAATAACATCACAGTGTCTCTCATGGTTTGAGTGGGAATTGCCCCCTGCAGGCACATGTGTTTGAACACTTGGCCCCCACCTGATAGGACTGTTCTAAGAAATTGTGGAACCTTTAGGAGGTCGGCCAAGTTGGAAGAAACTGGAAGATGGGTTGCTTATGGGTTATAGCCCCACCAAATGAGAGCTCTCTACTTCCCAATTGTCAGAGATGTGAGAAAGCCATGCCATAATCACCCACCACAGTGAGCTAAGCCAGGCTCAGCTGCCATGTCATGATTGATGTACTATATCATCTCAGATGTGAGCCTTCCTCCTTATGGTTGACTCTTGTTAGGTATTTCGTTATACCAATGAAAAAAGTACCTAATAAAGAGCTCCAGCCTAATGCCCTCAGGTAATCCTACATCTCCTCCCAAAACCTGTTTCTCAATACCATTAGAATATGCTTTTGAGGACTAAGCTGCCAATGGATTAACTGTGGAAGAAAAACATTAAAATGACTGAGGATCCCTACTCCAAAGAATGCTTCTCTTCCATTATATCACATCAGATCTGCAACCTAACCCCAGATGTCCTTCATCTCCAGACATGCACACTCCTCAGCCTCTCTTTATTTCCTTCATTTGAAATACTTTGTGCATCTACAGTGTTCTTTCTCGGTTATACCAGGCCTTCTCTTTTGTCTATTTCTACTATCAGCATCTTAACCTGAAGGGCCTCCCTCTCAGTCACCAAAGTAAACCCTTGCTTCTTTCCTTAGTATGCAGATTGTAGTATTTGTGGTTCAGTAGCTACATTCTTATTATACTTTTAAAAATCACATATCCCAAGGCTATAATTACTATGCAAATAATATGAATAAATGAAGTCCTAGGTATATGGTATGAACATGTACAGAGCATAGGTCCCTTTAAAATGAATGTGCCATCAGAAGATATTTGGAATAATTGGTTTTCTTCAAGCACATAAACCTGTTAACTGTATTTGATCTCTACATTTTCAATGCCTGAGATAAAGTATCTGGCACATTCCTTAGCCAAAGGGTACTACCAACTAGCATTCCTATTTGTTTTCAGAATCTGTGTCCCTTGGTGACAAATTGTAAAAGTTATTATTCATTGTAAAAGTTAGAACACAGTATGTACAAATATTCCTGAATACATGAAAACAGAAAATGGCACAAAACACAAAATTTGAAGAATTCAGAGTAAGGAATAATTAATTCTAATTAGTAGATCAAAAAGATGTGCCACACGAATATAACTTGTGAGAACAGAGGTCTATGTCACTCCATTAGCTTCTAAAGATGCTTAGTAACAAGAACACATCAAGTTTTTTTTTCATTATCTTTTTGTCTATCTTCTAGGAACTGTGACTCTAGATGGCATTAGCATCTGACTTCTCCCTGTTACTCAGAGGTAGTACACATGCTAATAATTTCGTTTTGTCTTTCTGTCTATGGGTCTTAAAATGCAGTAACTCTTTCTCAGTACTACATTGAAATTTGCCCACGTTGCTCAAGGATCAGCCAGTATTACTTTAGCAATGTTCGCATTAACATATCTTTATCCATATGTTAATTAGCACAGTCAACTCTTACCAAATCGATTAGTTACCATATATCCCAAGAGTCTTTAGATCATCGTGGTTTTATTTACTCTCATAATTGTCTGATAGACCCTCAAATTGTGACTACGTTTCATTGACAAGCGTGGTAGTAGGTTCCAATTTTTATGTTTCTCAATACTCTAGCTCACCCTGTTTACATGGCCAAATTCCCAGACTACTCCACTAAAATGTCAAGCAAACAGAGACCCAGTAACCAGTCTTCGGGAGTCTGAGGCTTTCTCATCTAGGGATGCAGTCACCTGGGTACTCCAGAGCTGTAAATGACTCAGTGACTCATGGACGAGGATAACTTTGAGCTAGAAGCTGTCATTTAAATAACTCAGATTGCTCACATTGCCTTTCTTCTACCCTGGTAGATCCTGTTACTACTTCCAGATGTTTGCCCACTTTAGCTCATCTCAAAATGCCCTTGCTGTACACCTGTGGTTTAGACCGGGTGACAAAGAAAGGTCATTGAATAGAAGGATGTGAAACTTCACATATTGCTGACTGCATGGAAATTTAAATGTATAAATGCCAGGGCACTCTCTGAGAGTGTTTCTCTCCTAAGTAAATAATTTGAAACAATAATAGCTGTGATTTTTGCAGTGCTTAATACTTGGTGTTCTGTGTCCTGAGTAGTTTAGGCTCAAGATCTCATTTAATCTTACAGTAATCCTGTGAGATAACAACCATTATCTCCATTTCAAACACTGAAATTGGAGCTTACCAGAGTTAAATAACTTGCCCAAGGTCATACAACAAGGTGGAGAAGGCAAGATTAAATCAATTGTTCTGGCCACTAAGTGTGAGCCTTAACCACTGTATGAGGCAACTGCACATCTCTAAATCCTCAAAGAACTGGCTAAAAAGTCACTTAGCCTGCAGTAATCTAGACCCTGGAGATAACTGTCACATTCTCTATCTTTAGAAAATGCCCAGTATCTAAGCCACTGTGGCTTCTGCTGGGCTGAGGCTGTCACTGAGACATGATTACAGATACAATTACATTTGGAGAAATGCACCACTGAGTAATCTCATCGTTGGAGAAACATTACAGAGTATACTTGTACAAATTAAGACTGCCACTACATTGATTTTATGGAACCACTGTCACAGAGTTGGTAGATCATTCACCAAGACATTGTTATATAGCACATGGCTTTGTATTTCTTTCATTTTTATCATTTCCATTCATTGTGTGTGGTACTGTGTTATATGAGGATATTCTAATACAAATATTGTTCAGTTTATCAATTTAATAAAGTTATTTGTGAGTAAAGAAATGAGTTTCAGTGATATGTGATGAGATCATTATCTACTAGGCACATGGTATCATGATGCATACATGTACGTAGTAGTCATATTTTCCCCAAAACAATTCAGAATGAACAGCTATAGTGAAAATGTCAATATAAAGACATAAGAATATAATATTATAAGAAAATCAGGACTGCCACGTAAGACAGAAATATGTATTAAAGATATAGTCTTTACTCTCAGTAGTTTTAAAATCTAGATGATAATACAAAGAGAAATCAATAATAATAATGCTTCTGCAGTAGTGGATTAGAGTCCACCCTTTAAATTCATCAACAGACATGCCAGATTGGACACAGAAAAACCCATGAAGCATCAGCTCCACACAGAGAACTATAGCAACTGAGGGAAACTGGGAACAGAAGAGGGGAACTTCCCTAGGGAAGAGCACACCAATTTGTTGTCTGTACCAAACAGTCAGCCTTGAAAACATACATGCAGGTAACATACAGACTGATTAGGCTCTATTTAGGAATATATGTTTATACTCATATACATACATAATTAGTAAAAAAAAAAGGAGGTCATAAATTTGAAGGAGAGCAGGAAGGGATATATGGGAGGGCGTGGAGGAAGGAAAGAAAAAGAAGAAATGCCGTAATTATATTATAATCTCAAAAATAGAAACATGAAAGTCAGAGGTCACTAAACAATTATTTTTTAAAGTGTATCGGAATTACAGCTGAGTTAGCTGTAATTCTCAAACCTTTAATTGTATTTTTGAACTTTTAAAATAAACCATTTCAGTGAAGTATATTATAAATTAAAATAAAACTGTAAGTAGAAATTTTGACATAAAAAATGTGATCATAAGACTTCTCACGTCAAAAAATAGAGCATCCCCAGAAATCTAGAAGACCCCATTGGAGCCCCTCCCAGCCACTAGTCCCCGTCACTAAAGTGCTGGCTGTTCTGCCAGCTACTATGCTTAGGAGTAGCATTTTTCTTTTTTTTAAACTCTATATTCATAAATCTTGGATCGTGCACTGTTTTGTATCAGAATTGTTTTTCCTCAGTGTTTTGTTTATAAATTCATCCATATTAATCCATTGCCACCTATCTTCAGTGGCTTCTCAACTTGCATTTTTATATTTTGTTCAGTTATATGGTTTTTTGAACAAAATTAACCCATTTTAGCGTGATTATTTGGAAGTGTTCATACTGTTAGGCCACTTTGCATATCAATAGCATACATAGTTAATTCCTTTTATTGATGAGAAATAGTCTATGGTATGGATATGCCACAATTGCTTAACCATTTATGCATTGTTGACTGTTCAGGCTCTTCTTTCCAACTCTTGGTGCTATGTAAGTAAAGCTGTCATGAATACTTACGTACCTATTTTTGTGAGGGGAGTCTTGCATTTCTTTTAACTCAATACTTGGGAGCAGAATAAGGGGATACATGAGAAACTTATCTAACTTGTAAAGTGTCTGCCAAGTGCTCTGCAGTCTCTTCCACATAATGTCTACAACCGCACCTACACTTGATATGACTTATTATTTTTTAATTTTTAGTTTGAGTTTTAATCACTCTAATAAGTTTGTACTGGCCTTTTCTGTCTCTAATTTTCATTTCTTCAGTGATGAGGAATCTTTAACATTTTATTTGCTCATTTTCAGTTCCTATATTTTCTTTAGTAGAATGTCCAGGTTTTCTTTCTTTTTTTTTTTCTTTTACCGAAATCTTTTTTTTTTTTAATTAAAAATTTTCCATTCCTTTTATACAGCAATCAAAGATTCTCCCTTTTTTCTCCTTCCCCCCCCCCCCCCCCTCTCCCCCCCCCCCCCCCCCCCCCAATCCTCCCCACAAGAGGGCAAGGCCTCCCATGGGAAGGCACATTCAGTACAGGCCAAGTCCAAGCCCCTCCCCGTGACTCAAGGCTGCACAAGGTGTCCCATCATAGTTAGTGGGTTCCAAAAAGCCCCCTCATGCACAAGGGATGGAGTCTGATCCTACCGCCAGGGGGCCCTCCAAGCAGATCAGACTAAACAACTGTCTCTCCATGCAGAGGGCCTAACCCCTTCACATGCAGGCTCCACAGCCATTGATCTAACTTTCATGAGTTCCCACTAGTTTGGTTTGGTTTCTCTGCAGATTTCCCCATCATGATCCTGATGCACTTGTTCATAGAATCCCTCTTCTCTCTCTTTGAATGGACTCTTGGATCTCTGCCTGGTGTTTGGCTGTGGATTTCTGCATCTGCCTCCATCAGTCACTGGAGAAAAGTTCTGTGATGACAGGGTATTCACCGATCTGGTCACTGGGGTAAGCCAGTTTAGCTCAGGCACCCTCTCCACTATTTCTAGTAGTCTAAGCTGGGGTTTCTCTCTATCCCCATGATGTCTCCCTCTATCATGGTATCTCTTTCATTGCTTTCCCACTCCATCCCTGTTCCAGCTTGACCATCCTGTTCCCTTATGTTCTCATCCCCTATCCCCTACCCTCCATTGCCCATCCTTCATCCCCAGTTTACTCATGGAGATCTCATCCGTTTTCCCTTCCCAGGGCGATCCATGGGTCCCTCTTTGAGTCTTCCTTGTTAGCTAGCTTCTCTGGAGTTGTGGATTGTAGTCTGGTTATCCTTTGCTTTACATCTAATATCCACTTATGAATGAGTACATACCACATTTGTCCTTCTGAGTCTGGGTTACCTCACTCAGGATGATATTTTCTAGTTCCATCCATTTGTCTGCAAATTTCATGATGTCATTGTTTTTCTCTGCTGAGTAGTACTCCATTGTGTATATGTACCACATTTTCTTAAACCATTCTTCAATTGAGGGGCATCTAGGTTGTTTCCAGGTTATGGCTATTATGAATAATGCAGCTATGAAGATAGCTGAGCATGTGTCCTTGTGGTATGATTGAGCATTCCTTGGGTATATGCCCAAGAGTGGTATAGCTGGGTCTTGAGGAAGATTGATACCCAATTTTCTGAGAAACCACCATACTGATTACCAAAGTGGCTGTATAAGTTTTTGCTCCCACCAACAGTGGAGGAGTGTTCCTGTTGCTCCACATCTTCTCCAACATAAGCTGTCTTTAGTATTTTTTTATCTTAGCCATTCTGCAGGTGTAAGGTGGTATCTCAGAGTTGTTTTGATTTGCATTTTTCTGATAACTAAGGATGTTGAGCAATTCCCTAAATGTCTTTCCACCATATGACATTCTTCTGTTGAGAATTCTCTTGTTTAGCTCTGTAGCCCATTTTTTAAATTGGATTGTTCGGTATTTTGGTGTCTAGTTTCTTAGGTTCTTTATATATTTTGGAGATCAGCCCTCTATCAGATGTGGGATTGGTGAAGATCTTTTTCCATTCTGTAGGCTGTCGTTTTGTCTTATTTCCTGTATCCTTTGCCTTACAGAAGCTTCTCAGCTTCAGGAGGTCCCATTTATTAATTGTTGCTCTCAGTGTCTGAGCTACTGGTGTTATATTTAGAAAGTAATCTCCTGTGCCAATGTGTTCAAGACTACTTCCTACTTTCTCTTCTATCAGGTTCAGTGTAACTGGTTTTATATTGATGTCTTTGATCCACTTGGACTTGAGTTTTGTGCATGGCAATAAATATGGATCCATTTGCAATCTTCTACATGTTGACATCCAGTTATGCCAGCACCATTTCTTGAAGATGCTTTCATTTTTCCATTGTATACTTTTGGCTTCTTTGTAAAAAATCAGATGTTCATAGGTGTGTGGGTTAATGTCAGGGTCTTCAATTCGATTCCATTGCTCCACATTTCAGTTTTTATGCTAATACCAAGCTGGTTTTATTACTATAGCTCTATAGTAGAGTTTGAGGTCAGGGATGGTGATGCCTCCAGAGGTTGTTTTATTGTACAGGATTCTTTTGGCTATCCTTGGTTTTTTGTTTTTTCCATATGAAATTGAGTATTGTTCTTTCCAGGTCTGTGAAGAATTGTGTTGGGATTTTGATGGAGATTGTGTTGAATCTGTTAATTGTTTTTGGTAAGATTGCCATTTTTACTATGTTAATCCTACCTATCCATGAGCATAGGAGATCTTTCCATTTTCTGATATCTTCTTTGATTTCTTTCTTCAGAGAATTAAAGTTTTTGTCATACAGATCTTTCACTTGCTTAGTTAGTGTTATCCCAACGTATTTTATATTATTTGTGGCTATTGTAAAGGGTGATGTTTCTCTTATTTCTTTCTCAGCCCATTTAACATTTGTATATAGGAGGATTACTGATTATTTTGAGTTAATCTTGTATCCTGCCACATTACTGAAGCTGTTTATCAGCTGTAGGCATTCCCTGGTAGAATTTTGGGGGTCAATTATGTACACTATCTTATCATCTGCAAACAGTGAAAGTTTGGAATGTCCAGGTTTTCACTGGATTATTTGTCTCCTCATTTATTGTTTTAGAGGCCTTTGATATAATAAATATCAGACCTTAGTTGAATGTATGATTGGTAATACTTTTTCAGAGTTTTCTCTTTTTACATTTTCATAAAATTATTACTGATATCATATGAAAATACAATTGATTTTACATGATGGATTTATACATCCTGAAGCCATTTAAGTTAAATAGTGTTTCCATAGCTTTATTTTTTTATAATTTACTTCAGACACCTAAACTATAACAAATGTACATATCTTCTAGTCTTTTTTATCTTGTATTTTTCTTTTCTTAATGTACTGGATAAAAATTTCTAGAATCATGTTCAAGAGAAGCAATAATAGCTGACATCCCTGTGATGATTCAGATATTTTACCAAAATATATTTTACGAAATATTTTGCAAAATCATATAACAAACCCCAGGAGTATAAAGTTTGCTATATATTTTTTGCAATTTATACAGTATTATATTAAGAAAGATTCCTTCCATTGTTAGTCTAATGAGTGATTATGATGAGTACATGTTCAATTTTATCTAATAATGTTTCTGTTTACATTAAGATAATCATATGACTATAAGGAGACACAGGAGAACTAAAGAGATTATGTAATGTTCCATATATTTCTTATTATTGTGTTTTATGTCTATATCTGCCAAAACTCATAGCATTAAAAATTTTTGCAATCTTTTGAAATACCAGTAATGTATTCTTTTTCATTATCTATCTCAACTACATCCTCTTCCCTTCTCATCCAGCCCCTCATCTCACACTCTGCCCCAGGTTTATACAAAATTATAGATTATTCAGATGGGAATATCTTCTTCCTTTCATTGAAAGTAAACTCTGATAGCATATAAAGAACTGAAATAAAAGCCATCTTTCCTTTTCCTGTGTCTTGAAGAGATGGGAGAACAAATGTGACTTAAAAGGATCGTGTCTGATGATGGTGGAGAAGAAAAAAAAGGGTTTCATATCAGGAAATCTTGGGAGGAAAAGCTGCTTGCTCTTGGGCCGTGTTCGGTTTCTTGTTGCATGGAGGGCATAAGTTCCACTAATTAATATGAAAGTAAAACCTGGATGCCCATGACACTCTTTCTACTCCTAGGCCGAAGAGCAAATCTGTCATGTGATCTGTAGCTTCCTTTCATTAGTCCTCTGGCCACCACCTATATGCAATGGCACACAGCCACATCCATTCACACACATGAACAAACACACACACACACACACACACACACACACACACACACACACGGGATTTACTGTGTATTGCAGTAAATCTTATTTAAAAAATTAATGCATGAAATCTCCTGTGATGAAACAGGGCTATTCTCCACTTCGTATAAAGATTAAGTATAACCTAAGTTTTCCCCAGAATCATAAGCCTGAGTTCTAATAATAGCACAGAATACATTTCACTGGATCTCTTTCCACATACCGCTTCCTGTAAAATTCATCCTATAGTTAAATGCCAGGGCTTTCTTGAACACTGCTTCTGCAAGACATACATGCAACATCATACTGCTAACAATGAAGACTTTATAGTTGCATCACCAAATTTAGCAGACAAAAATGTATTTATCTGTCACTCAGCTGTCCCCTTCATATTGCAAGAACTATAGAAGTCAGTGCTGAGGCTAGAAGTGGACATCCTTCCCACTACTCTTGGACACAATGTCACAAATCCTGGAATGTCAGTGTCTTATAGGATTTTCCACAGTGCAGTAGTATGTACGCAGTTTCACCATCCTTTCTCCATGGCGTGAAGTATAGTGAATCCGTGGGCTCCATTGTACCTTCAGGTACCATGCTTTCTTTGCAATTGTCATTCTAGAAGATGGCTTTACTACCAAGATCAAAATGGTCCTCTGGTGAGTTTCTTTGAGTAGATCCATACAACTAGAGATGCCTAAATACAAAGTGAAGCTTCTACTGACACCCCATATAAGCACATGTGTATGCCCCCACCCCACGTGTGCATACACACACATACACACACACAGTTTGAAGAAACCTAGTTCTCTCCTTGACCCTGGTATTTATCTGTATTATTAGCTTCTCTGGGAAGCCTGTAGAACCACTGCAAACACTAGACAAGGGCTCTCTCTTAAAAGGGCCTCACCCAAGATCATTCAACACAGATTTTTGGTTTTATTTTTTTGTTTTTCAGGGTACTTTCTGGTGACTAAGCCAACTAGCTGTGGTAAACACTGAGAGCATGATGGGGCCTTTCTGTTGGAGCTTATCAATCAGAGGCTTAAGTGAAGCTGAGCTTTTAAATTAGGACAGATGTTGAGCCTCTCCAGCAGCGACAGATCAGGATCTGCTTGTGTTTTCAACATCTTTGCTTCTTGACTTTGCTGTTGTTTTCTACTGGCTCAAGTCCACAGTCAGAATATCCCTCCCATAAAGGTCTGTGAGCTCAACTAATATCTGAGAGAGGTAATGTTCATCTACAAGTCATCCTTATTTCACTTACAAAGACATCTTTACTTACATGGGCCATTGATTACACTTGGCTGTGCCTTAAGTAACTGTGGCCAAATGTATTTTCCATGCTCAGATTTCACAGACTTTCTAGAACCAAGAGATTTCTTTGAATACTGTGACCAGACTATCAGTCTCACAACTGTCCCCACATTGCGCTTCACAAAATATTTTCTCTTCATGTAGCTCCATCATAGAATTATATTTGGTAGCAAGTCCTTTCATTATGTCTTATGTCTTTTTCCAAGTTAGACTTCAAAGAGTTAAAGCTTTTTGTAGCTCTTAGAGTTTAGTTAATTGTTTCCAATGCCCCCCCCCATTCATTCCTCACCACCTTGCAAGGTAAGGTGTGTGATCTACAGTTTGTTTTGAATGAGAGGTGTAAAACGTAAAATGGTTAAGGGTCTCCATCAAGTTCATTGATCATCAGAGTCTGGATTCAAGCCTTGGGATTTGGGTTCCATAGCTGTCTTTTTAAAGCTGTTTTACAAATAGCCTAAAAGTAAGGGTCACACATATATTTCACTTGACATTTATGCCATTTTTGTTGAATTTGAGTCAATATTTTAAGGCCTGGAGAGTCAAGGAGAAATCTGGGATTCTACTTTCCTTTTAAAAAGATCTGATGATTGTCCAGGTTATATTCTTGTGTAGTAACAACTGGTTCAGTCTAGAATGTGGGCTCTGATAAGTCACTGTGCCCATCACACATCACAGTGTCCTCCACACCACGAATGGCATCAGCTTCCACTTATTATTATGTTCCTGAGGATTATAGGGCAATAAATATTTCAGGGAAAATATTTTCTGGTACTCATGACTCTATTGGAATTGGGGAGGTGACTGTATAGCTGGAGAGAACTTCATGTCTGCAGGAAAACAGACAGAGCTGTGTCTTTATATAGATGAAGCTACTTTAAAGCCAAGTGTGTTCCAATCAGGCCTCAAAGCAGTTGCAGGAAGCCCATACCCAGTCACTATGTCTCCTGACTCTTTCAACATGGATGTTTTCAACATGAACTTTATACCCTTGCTCGCAATCATCAAAGGCTCACTGTGGCTTTCAGAAGAAAGCCTGACCTTTTCAATGGGACGCTAAGGAATTGAGGCCAACACGTCTTTTACAGTCTTGTTAGCTGCTGGCTCTCATTGTCTTACTGCAATTCAGTTAAGTTCTGTTCACTCCAATGCATGATGACTGCATGCTTGCCAAGGAAGTGACAATGTATCTGGCCCAACAGGAAGAAATGAGGATAGGATGTTCCTCAGAATCTCCCAACCACTGTGTAAGAGAATCAAACTCTAAGAACTCCAGTGCAGGGCAGAGTGATGATCCTTTTAGCTGGCCTGGGAATCTCTCCCTTCAAGTCTTCTGCTCTTTCTATGACTCTCACAACTGACTCATCATTTCCTAGCCCTTTGTAATTCCACACACTTGCTACACCATTCCTTCAATTCTGGCCATCTTCCTAAGCAGCTCTCTTGTCTTTCTGTAGTTGCTCTGGTCTTCTATCTCATTACTCTTCCTGGCCTCACTGAGCCCAGAGTACATACTCCTAGATCCTCCCTGAACAATCTGACAAATGTTGAGAATGTCTTGGTCTGGGATTTGAACTGCTTTTCCTCACTCCCTTCCTCAATACTATTAGAAGTTGCTGTGGGAAGCAATGAATGTGTCATACATTCTTCGGCCCCTTGAAAGTTGAAAATAGGCTATGAACCCAATAAAAATGTATTACTTTATAAATTCTGCTCACCACAAGTCTCCAAGGACACAACCAGCTTCACTGCTGATTGAGACAACAGATTTTCTACCGTTTTCTCCCAAGCCAAATAGAGACAACAACTTATTGGGCTATTCTAAAAATAACCTTCTCAACCTTGGTATCTATATTACATGCATATGGTGTGTACCAATCTTGGGCCCCTTCCATCTGCTTGATAGCCAGAATGCTACTGATGCAGAATTGAAGTTATTTCTATTGTGTATTCTAGGCACCACTCTTTGTTCTGCTACAGATGAAATATAATAGTCCTCCCAACCCCCACCCAGACTAAGCTGCATTTGAGCACTAACATTCTAAATGAAGAATATTACATGGCAGTATATGCTATACACAGGGCAGTATACACAGCCAGTGATGTGAAACGTTAGGTCCAGATCATCTGTACTCCTACAGATGTCTTCATGGCTAGCTCTCACAAAAAGATTTTCTCCCAGGAGAGTTAATCAAATACAAACAGCAAAGGACTGAGGGATAGAGAGATGCCTCCATTATGAGAGCATCCTGCTCTTTAAGGGACCTGATTTTGATTCTCAGAAACCATGTCAGGTGGCTCACAATCGCCTGTAACTTCAGATCCAGAAGGATGGATACCTCTAACTTCTACAGGCACCTGTTTACATGTGTGCCTTTCTACACATACACACATAGATATAGACGCGTGCACACGTGCACGCACACACACACACACACACACACACACACAATCATACTTAATCTTTAAGATATTGAAGGAAAAGAACACCGGGTAGGACTGCTTTAAAAGATATTGGTCACCTTGTACCCTAAAGGAAGAATGCTGAGAAGATGATGTAGAGAGTTAAAAAAAAATGTCCTTCCCTGTAGTCACTGATGCTGGAGGTTGGAATGACCTATGCAGCCAGAAGCCACAGTACAGTGAGCTGTAAATTACAGACTAGGAAATAGATTTGTGGACTGAGAAGAAGCCTTTGGGCCATGTCTACAAGGTCCAAACAGACCAAGATGCTTGCCTAGTAAGGGAGTTAATTTAAATCTACCACCTGCTAGAGGGCGCTAATGGGAATGCTTTTCCCCCTTCACTTAGAACCTTCTAGAAGTGCATTCGCAGAGCCATCCAGATGCTTGCATCTTAGTTACTTCCAGATCCCACCATGTTGACAATCAAGGTCACCCACCACAGGGTTGAAGAATGGTCTGGCCCTGTGCCGCTGGACAGGACAGGTACAGTGACTTCTGACTAGACGTAGATGAAGGACTTAGGACCATTCAACTGTCTACAAAGTCCAGGAAGACCCTGGTACTTGTCTCTTTTGGGAGTGAGCTTCTTCAGGTGAGGTGGTACCTTGTACTTCTAGCCAATGAAAAGTGAGTCTTTACTACTTCTAGGTCAGACAAGAAAATGTTCTTGAAGATTTTTAGTGTTTCTCAACATCTTCCCCGGAAATCTAGAGGACTCCAAAGTGGTGCAACAGAAGCATGGTGGAGTTCTAGTCAGGCTGGGTCTGCGTTACCATTTGGGATAGTTAAATCATCATGTATCTGTGGCAAGGGTGATAAAAACATTCCTGTTGTGTGAGCAACTAAAAAATGTGTGGATACATATTCCTGCTGAAAAGTCTAGTCTCTCTTGCTAGGTACAGTGAGCCAGCCACACAGCCACAAGGAAAGCTTTTCAATAGATACAAGTGTGGGGCTTTGGCTTCAGTCAGGAAGTTCTTCACTTACTCTCTGGTTCATTAATCAGTCATTCATTCTCTGATTCAGGGAAGCCCAAGTGTGCTGAGAATCTGCTATCTGCAATAGGACCAGATATACCTATGTGAATAGAAAGTGCAGTGACCAGGAAGAGAAGGCCTGTGTGAAGGGAAGAGAATACAGAGAAGTGGGTGTTGTGAAAACCACCAAAGACAGAGTTCAGCAAAATTAAACATCAACAAAGTTTTCTGCAGGATGGCATGAGAATAGAAATGATAACAAAGAGCCCAGAGAAGCAAGATGGTCCCCTTTTCTTACATGGTACTTGTTAAGGGAGACATGGGTTACTTGGTTACAAGTAACAAACTCCAGGCCACCCCTTCCCAGTAGGCTTTTTGAAGTGGCCATATCCTAGGCATCCTAAATGCCACACCTCAGAAATTGCTGGCAGTCTCTTGCTTCCTCAGCAGTGGCTCTTTGGCAAAGGTCTGGACAGGAGAAAGCTTCAAGGAAAATCTCTGGAAGCAATCAAACATGTTGTCTCCTGGTGCGGTGTCCTGCTCATTAACTTACTGTGGAGACTCATTAATCCAGTGTAAGAATGTAGTTAAAAATAATCTCCTTTTCTTGGAGAAGTGGAGAGGGAAGGAGGTGCAGAGTGGAGCAGAATTAGCTAGGCCGATTACCGCAGTGAGTACACGGTGATAACAGCTCACCTTTCTCTTTACTGGGGATGCTGCTTTGTGGGGAACAATTTTCCTTTGCATGTGTCTGTGGCTTCCTAGCTTCTCAACTGGTAGATTTCACCTCTCATTGCTTCCCTATGAAGCTGGTGGGGAAGCAATTGCAAGCTCCCACTAGACAGAGTTGAAATTTATGGTCCAGAACTATGTGAGACACACTTGTCTTAGTGACTTTCCTTGCTTCTGTGACAAATATGTGGCAGAACAACTTAAGGGAAGAGAGGTATGTTTGGGATGGGCCATGCTTCATCATACCAAGTAGCCAGAATGTGAAGTAGCTGATAACATGGAGTCATCAGTTAAGAAGAAAGGCCCCAACCAGAGCAAGGACCTGCTTGTAGACCTCAATGTCTGTCCCCATCTTCAGTGATGTACTTCCTCCAGCTTGGTTCTACTTCCTAAATGTTCTACAACCTTCCAAATTAGCAGCACCAAGTGGGTCTCAGTGTGGAAATGTACGAGCCCATGAGAACACATTTCACATGCAGATTGTACCTCTGAGAAAATACACCTCAGAGCCCCAAAAGTGCCAGTCTTGAGCCCATTCCATTTCACTAAGCTGGGTCAGTTATGACCTCGCTGGACCTGAAGGGTGGACATATGGACCCCAGCCCCTGCTCTGTGGTGGGCACATGCAGAAGCAGGATCATAAGCAAATGTTCATGGATAAACATGAACTTCAGAACTGAGGAGATTTACTTCGAATCCTGTCTCCACTATTAGCCAGTCAAGTCACCTGGGACAATCAATAAAGATTTATGGGACTCTGATGAACTGCTCATTGGTAAAGTAGACTTAGAATATTCTTTTTTTTAAAGATTTATTATTTTATTATGTATACAGTGTTCTGCTTGCATGTATCCCTGCAGGCCAGAAGAGGGCAGAAGATCTCATTACAGATGGTTGTGAGCCACCACGTGGTTGCTGGGAATTGAACTCAGGACCTTTGGAAGAGCAAGCAGTGCTCTTAATCTCTGAGCCATCTCTCCAGCCCCAACTTAGAATATCCTTATTCATTCAATAAATATTGATGAGAGAGAGAGACAGTTTTAGATGCTAGGGATGTATCAATGAATATAACTTTACTACCCTCACAGATTTTATTTGACAGTGGATCAGTGATGAAGATGAGCACTGCCTATTATAAAGATGTCTTTAAAGACAAAATCAGACAACTTAGCACCCAGTAGATGCTAAGAAAAATCTCAACTGTTTGAGTGGTAACAGCTCCACTCCCAAGGCTGTTCCTGAAACAAGCTATAAACCAGGGAAGCTAATGTTGACTTTCTATATTACCTATTTCTTCCCTCATGGACTAGTCTTCTCCTCATCCTATGCCCAGTTCTTGTAAGGACTCATACCCTTCCAAAGAAGACCAGGGCTTAAGGATAATGTCAAACTACTCCTGGGGACCTTGGATGTTATCAGGGACTCTCCTAATGAAACATGAAAACCTTGATGGAACTGTGGACTTTCAGTAGAGGTGGAAGGATCTTGAGATCTAGTTTAGATCTTTCATTTCCTATATCTGTCAATCGCATCATAAAAGTGGCATCTGGTGCTTCAAGGGAGTTGCTTCAACACAACCCATCAGAATCATAAGCAGGAGCGTTGGATGTGAGGAAAGCCAGGTTTTCTAAACTGAGACTCTGGAAGACCTAGCTGCATCATGGGAGTCTTTCATGGGACAGGAATGATAGGACTAGAAGACCCCCCCCATGGCCCCACTTCCAACTTCAATTCTACTTGAATCTACTCAAAAGTAGAAGGGCTAGTTTAGCAGAATAGAGTCCCAGAAGACTGTTTAGCACAGCCCCTCTAATTTCCCAATCAGGTTTAAAAAGATCCACCAAGATGGATTTTGACATTCTACCCAGCCTTGGAGAGAGGTAAAGCCACAAAGACAAATGGTAGGCCACAGAAAGACCCTTGTGTCCAATGTGTCCCTGACATCCAGTTTCATTGTCAATGATCACACCCTTCCCCAAAGCTCAAGGAGAGCCTCTCATGGTGGACCGATGATGCCATCAGTGAACAGAACCCTGTAGTACAGGCAAGTACAGACTATACTACAGCCAATTCTGGGAGAGGATTCCAAGTGCCAGTGACTTTGACTGTCCCCCAAGAAATTAGAAGACAAGAGTTGTCTTCCTGAAGAATGATGCCTGGGAAAAAGCAAAAAGAGAAATCACCAGGTATCCCAGAGATAAAGGCCCCTCACTCAGCACTTGCATCCTAACAAAGGTTACTTCCATTATCTACAGAGGACAACAACCCCCTCAGATTTGCCCCACACAGCATACTTCTATAAAGTTCACTGATATCTCCAGATACTTCAGGAGACTCCAGATGGCTCATCAATGAAGCAGACAGACTCCTCCCCACTTGAAGATCTCCACTCCATCAGAAGGCAAGAGAAATTTGGGGGGAACAGCGAGAGACCAAGGAGAGCTCTCGCTTGGCTACATGGTATCTGACATTTAGGGAAGAAGATTCAACTTCTTTGAGGCTTAGAGACTTTCCTTGCAAAGAGAAAATGACCAGTATTTCTGACCATAATTGGACACACACCTACCTGATCCAATCATGGAAGATCATACTGGCTGGTCATAACAATTTTAGGTGGAATATGTTATTCCTCTCTCTGTGTGTGTCTCTCTCCATCTCTCTTTTCCCTCTCCTCTCCCCTCCCTCTCCCCCCATCTCTGTTATATATAGGGGCGTGTCTTTGTATATGTGGAGGTCTGAAGTCAACTTTGGATGTCTTCCTTGATCACTTTCCACTTTCTGTTTTTCAAACAGCATCTCTGATTGAACCTGGAGCTTGCCCACTTGGCTAGAGTGGCTAAGAAGCTTTTGGGACCTGCCTGTCACTGGAGCTGTCCTCCACCCCAACACTGGATTTACAAACATGGTCAGGTTTTACATTGGTGCTGGGGAT
>CABHPH010162118.1:0-42423 GCA_902168325.1 Peromyscus nudipes | reverse complement strand
AAAAAAAAAGTGACTTGGGCAAGAAACTACTCTTGCTTGGACTGCTGATAATGTGTTATATAAACTGCATATACAGGACCCATAGGAAGGTGACCATTGAATTTGTCAAAAAAAGGCAAAATGGTCCTTCAGGTTTCTGCTTCTCAGAGAAGACTGCCAGACATTCTGCAGGACACAGGGAGAAGCGACTAAAAAACTCTAGACCTACTGGCTGAAGATGGATGCTCTAACATTACAGAGTAACTTTGGATGACTGTTCAGGTAGCCAGCTGTCTCTGTCATTTCCAAAATTTTGGAAGTTGCTTACAATGCATTTCCTGTTTACTTAGGTAGTATTATATCCTTCTAGGTTCTATCTACTTGAAGACTAGATAATTATAATTATAGTTTCCCTTAGTCATGATAAATGATAAATTAGGTATGAAACTTCAGACTCACAAATATAGGCTAGGTAGAATATTTTCTTTAATTTTGCCAAATACAAATAGATTAGATATTATCACTATAATTCTTGCTTGATGATTGTTTCTATTATATGTAATTTTATCATGTTAAAGTTAAAATCTGCCTTTTTGATTAGACAGAAAAGGGGAAGTGCTATGGGATATCTTGCTGTATGTTGTGAATATTTGTAGTTATGATTGGTTAATTAGAAGCTGCTCTGGCCTATGGTGAGTCAGGTTATCACCAGGCAGAAAGAGACAGAAAGAGGAAGGGCAGAGTCAGGAGTGACCGGCTAGACACAGAGGAAGCAAGATAACAAGGCAGAACTGAGAAAAGGTACCAAGCCATGTGGCTAAGCAAAGATAAGAATTATGAGTTAATTTAAGACTAAGAGCTAGTCAGTAATAAGCCTGAGCTAATGGCCAAGCAGCTATATAGAATATAAGCCTCTGTGTGTTTACTTGTCCAAGCATCTGCAGGAAGGGTGGGACAAAGGAAAACTTCTGGCTACATGAAACTACATGGATTCTTTTACTTTATATTTTCTAGACATGAATTCTAGTCAGCTGTAGAGTTTGTAAATATTTTCTCCCATTCTGTGTCTTGTCCTTCATTCAGTTCTTTATTTTATCCCTGTACAAGATCTATCACAATTGATGTCATTGAATTTTGATTTTTCTCTTGTTTTCTGTACTTTGGAGAATTCCTACCAAGTGTCCTCACCTGTCTTTTATTGGCCCCCAGGTTGAACATTTATATTCAAATCTAATTAATTTTAACTCTTTTTAATTGATGAGACAATGGTTTTACTTTGTTCTTCTGGATATGGATATTTAGCTTTTGTAACACCAGCTATTGAAACATTTATTTTTCTTCAGTGATTACTGTTAGCACATTTGTTAAAAATCAGGTGGTTATAGATATGTTAAATTCTAGGCTCTCCATTCTTGATCATTGTTTTCTCTCTCTCTCCCTCTCTCTCTCTCTCTCTCTCTCTCTATTTGTGTGTATTTATGCCATCAAAATGCTATTTTGATGATATGTCATTGTAATATATTCTGATAGAAAATATCATATTTCCTGTTTAATCTTTTGATCCTCAGTTGATTTTGCTATTGAGTTTATTTGTGATTCTCTGTATGTGATTGTAGGATTGTTTAGTTTGAAAGTATGTTCTTGGAAACTTGATAGAAATAACTCTGACTATCTAGATAACTTTGAAGTGTAGACATAGAGATATTTTTACATTGATTAATTTTAAATTTTATTTTATTTTATTTGTGTGGGTGTTTAGCCTACCTATATGTCTGTGTACAACTTGCATGCCTGGTGACCTCAGAAGCAAGATGGGAACAATATATCCCCAGGAAATGGAGTACAGATGGTTTTGAGGCATGAGTTTTCACATTGATTCTTATAACCACAAACATAGGAGCCTATTGATAATAAGAAATGCATTTATAATATTTAAGTGTTGATAAAAAGTTCAGATTTATACTGAGGTTTAGAATAACAGGAGGAGAGAGAACTATGGCATAATGTTCACATAAAAAATTAGAATCACAAAGGCATAGGATATAATATTAACAATTATAAGAATTTCATTTCTTAGAAAGAATACATTTAAAAAGCATCTTTATCCTTGGAGGCTCTATCTCTTGGTGCATATCCAGCTTAGCTCTTTCCTACTAACCCTCTCGGGTTTCTCTTCTAGCCCATTTCCATTCCTTTGTGTCAGCCACCAATCTGTAGAAACATTTTCTATCAGGGAACTCTAGTGGCCACAGTAGGCTGGGACTGAGGTAGGTGACTTTTACTTTACTCTCTGTATCTTTTATTATCACTCTACACTTATTTAAACCTATAGCAGCCTGCTTGTAGGAGCTCCCCCTGCAAGTCAACTTTCTGGAGACTCATCTTTCTGTTTCTGACTCCAATCTGTAACCCCTAGCTCTTTCCCACAGCTTCTCCAACCATTTCCTCTTAGCCAATCTCCATTCCATTCTGTTCCCTACATACCTACCAATGCACAGAAACAGTCTCTAGCAGGGACCCACACAACACCATAATTGCCGTGGACATATATAGGTCAGCAACAATCAAATAATAGAACACTCAACTAAGAAGACAAGACAAGTTATTAACACCAAAAAATTCTCAAATATCATAACTCCAGACGCCTGTATCCCAGCACTAAACCTAAAACATCAACAGACAAGACAGTATGTTTCTACCAGAAGCAAGTAACTCTTCTGCAATATACCATGATAAATGTAATATAGCTGAAGCAAACAAAAGGACTTCAAAATAACAATTATGTATATGTTCAAGGAACCAAAGGAAGACATTAATAAATCCCTTAATGAAGTCAATAAAAACTTGAAGCAATGAGGAAAACAATTAAAACAATTCAAGATATGAAAGTATAATTTAAAAAGTAACAGCATCACTAAAGATACCCAAATTGAAATAAAATTTGAAATGAAAAATTTAAGGAAAAGGGTAACTTCCTTAGTGAGTCTGAGCAGGACCAAAATCAACCATTTAATGCACAGTCCAGAAGAGCAAATGCATAAGACCTAGGTAATAGTTTTGATGGAGAAGACAAAGCATGCAAAATAAATCATGATCATCATTAAGCACAAGTTTTATAGATTAGAAAAGCTTAAGTATATGTATCTGATTACTATAAAAAGGACACCTTGTTGAAACAGCAGGGTTGGCTATAGACTTTTCCTGTTGCATGTATTATGTGCCATGAACAGAATCTGTATCCAGGTCATTGTATGAGCTTCTCAAAGAAGGTTCTAGTATCAGTGGTAATGACATTTTCCCTTGAAGATTCAACTTTGTTTAAAAAAAGAACAAAAACAAAGAGAAAAAAATCTCTTTTTCCCCCATAAAAAAAAAAAAGGAAAACTACAAGAGTAAGCCTCATGAACAGATCATAAGACACAGGAGAGAAAATTTCAGGTGTTGAAGACAAGTTAGAAAGAGAATACTAAATCTTAAGAAAAAATCCAGCATCAAAGCATCAAGACAATCTGGGTCACTAGGAATGAAACAGTAAAAGAAAGTTCTATAAACCTAGGTCAAAGGCACAGAATTTTTTTTAGCAAAATTATGGAAAGAAATTACTCCAATGGAAAGAAGGAGTTGCCTATCAAGGTACAAGAATCATAAAAAAATACTAAATAGACAGGACCAGAAAAGGAATTCCTTGTGACTCATAACAATCAAAGCACTAAATGAATAGAATAAAAACACAAATTAAAATCTGCCAGAGAAAAAAAAAACAACAACATATAAAAACAAGGCCATTAAAATTATCAGTTGATAGTCTGAAAGCCAGAATACCCCAAATAGGTGGATGTTCTTCAAATCTCAGAGACCACAGAAACCAGCCTAGATTACTGTACTCAGCAAAACTGTCATTCACAATTGATAAGGAAAAACATTTCACAATAAAACTAAATTGAAGAATTTTCTATCTACCAATCTAGCTCTATAGGCACTAGAAGGGAAACTCCAGTTTGAAAAGATCAACAGAAAACAAGAATTCATAATGAATAAATTATTCCAGAACAATAAATCAAAAGAATGTGAAACATATATAACAAAAACAAACTAACAAGATCAATAAACACTGTTCATTGATACAGCTCTCAGTGTCAATGGTCTCAATACTCCAACAAAAACAAAAACAAAAAGTAACAAAGTGGATTAGAAATAGAATCCATGTTTCTGTTGCTTCCAAGAAACACACCTTAACTTCAAACATAGACCTCAGGATAAGAGGATGAAAAAGCAAAGAGAACAAAGAAGCAAGCAGGCGTAGCCATTTTTAATCTCTGAGAAAATGGACTTCAAAGAAAAGCTAATCAGAAGAGATACATAGAGAAAGACACCACATAGTCATTAAAGGAAACATCTGCCAGAGGACATTGGAATCCCAAACATTTATGAACCAGACATTAGGACACATAATTTCATAAAAGAAACACTACCCAGGTTAAAATAACATATCGCCCCTCACACAGTGGTAATGGGTGACTTCGGTTCCTCACTCTTGAGGATAAACAGATTATAGATAAAGAAAATACAAAACAGAGAAATGTTATGGCTCAACAAAGTCATAAAGCAAATGGTCCTAGCAGACCTCTACAGACCATTTCATAAAAACACAAAGAATATACCTTCCTTTCAGAGGCTCATGAAACTTTCTACAAAATTAATCACATACCTGAACACAAAGCAAATCTCAACAGATACAAAAAAAAAAAAAATAGATAACACCTTGAATCCCATCTGACCATGTTGGGTTCCAGCTGGATATAAACAACAACAGAAAGTATACAAACTCCTGGAAACTGAGCTATTCACTATGGAATGAAAAGTGGATGAAGGCAGAAATCAAAAAGGAAATGAAAAGGCTTTAGAACTGAATGACAATGAAAACAGAGCAAACCCAGCCTATGGGGCACGAAGAAGTCAATTCAAGAAGCACGTCAGAGGACTACGCGCCTACATCAAGAGTGGGAAACATCGCTCATTTGTGACTTAGCAACATACCTGTAAGATCAGAATAACAGCAGAAATGGCATCCAAAAAGAGTAAACGGCAAGGAATAATTAAGCTCAGGGCTAAAATCAATGAGATGGAAACAACAAAATAATACAAAGAATCACTGAAATGAAGAGTTGGTACCTTGAGAAAATCAACATGATTGAACAACCCCTAGCCAAATTAACTAAAAGGCAGAAGGAGAAGATCCAGATAAACAAAATTCGAGATGAAAAGGGGTAACAACTGACACAAAATAAATCAGAAAATCATAAGGGCAGACTTTAAAACGCTTTACTCTATTACACTGGCAAACCTGAAAGAAATGGATGAATCCCTTTGATATATATGACCTATCAATAATAAATAAGAATCAAATAAGTAATTTAAACAGACTTGTGACCCCCTACTGAATAGAAGTAGTAATTAAAAGACTACTTCCCCCCCCCAAAAAAAAATTACCAGGGTCAGAAGGATTCAATGAAGAATTCTACCAGGCCTTCAAATAATTAACTCCATACTCCTCAAATAATTTCATGAAATAGAAGTTAAAGGAACATATCCTAACCATGTTTGAGTCCATTATTACTATCATGCCAAAACTATAAAAATACCCAACAAAGAAAGAAAATTATAGAATCATATTCCCTAGGAACATAGATTGCTAAAATTCTCAAAAGAAATTATTGTAATCCCAGTGCAAGAGCATATAAAAATGATTATGCACAGTGAGCAAGCTGGCTCCATCTCAGATATGCTGGTGACTCAATACATGCTAATTAATAAACAAAATGCATAAAAAAACAGACCAAAATACAAAATCAACGTGATTGTTTCAGTAGGTACAGAAAGGGCCTGAGACAAAATCCAATATCTCTTTATGATAAAAATCCTAGAAAGCTGGGCAGTGGTGGCACATGCCTTTAATCTCAGCACTCCTGAGGTAAAGGCCTGTGAATCTGTGTGAGTTTGAGGCTAGCCTGGTCTACAAATCTAGTTCCAAGGAAGTCAGAGCTGTTACACAGAAAAAGCCTGTCTCACAACAAACAGCCAAGCAAATAAACAAACCAAAAACACCCACCAACAACAATAAAAACAAAAACAAAAAAGTCTCGGGGAGACCACTGGCATGAGGACATACATCAACATAATAAAAGTAATTTCACAGCCAAAATCAACTTAAATTGAGGGAAACTCAAAGCACTTCAATTTAAATCAGGAAAAGACAAGAATGTACACGCTCTCCATACGTATTCAATATAGCACTTGAAGTCTTAACAAGAGTGATAAAACAACCAAGGGAGATAAAGATGATACCAACACAAAAGAAAGAACTCAAAATACCTTATTTTAGGATAATAAGACCCTATACATGACAGAGAGGAAAATCTCTACCAGGAAACTTCTATACCTGAAAAACACCTTCATCGCAGTACATGATACAAATTTACACTCAAATTAGTAGACTTCCTGTTTACAAATGATAAACAGACTAGAGAAATCAGAGACACAGTATCTTTCATATTAGCTTCAAAAAAATAGCTTGAGATACTTGTAATACAACTGAAAGACAATAAAGCCTTTAGGACCTTGAAGAATGTTATTGAAAAAGACAACAGAATGTGGAAATGTCTCCCATGTTCATGGATATGTATATTAATATAGTGAAAATAATCATCCAAAAGCAATCTACAGATTCAATGCAAACCACATCAAAGTTCCAACACACACTCTACACAAAACTCAAAAGAAAAAAATCTAATTTTGGAGATATGATCATCCCAGACTTCAAGTTGTGTTATAAAGCGGTTGTAAGAAAAACCTCATGGTATTGACAAAAAAGCAAATACATTGGTCAATAGAATTGAATTGAAGAGCCATACATAAGTCCATGTATCTATGAACACCAGATTTTTGAAAAAGAAGCCAAAATTACAGAATGGAGAAAAGACAAATGATGTTGGTCAAATTAATGATTACACATAAATTCAAATATATCTTTATTTACCACCTTTCATGAAATTCAATTCCAAATAGATCAAGAGCTTCAATACAAGACAAGATGACCTAAATGTGGTAAAAGAGCAAGTAAGAAATAGGCTTGGACTCACTGGAACAAGAAAAGATTTTCTGGACAGGACACTGATAACCCAGACATTAATACCAACAACAATTAAATGGGAATATCATGCACTTGGGAAGCTTCAGAATGTCAATGTATGCCATCATCTGGGCCAAGCTGCAGGATACAGAATGAGAAAGATCTTTACAATTATTTATCTGACAGAGGGTTATTATCTAAAATATAAAGAAGAACAATGACAACAATACCTGAACATCAAAAACACAAATATCCCAATATCAAAATGGGGTACAGAACTGATCAGAGAGTTAAGAAAGATGAAACACAATTGGCTAAGAAACACATAAATAAATGTTTAACATCCTTATCCATCAGGAAAATGCAGATTCAAATATATTTTGAGACTTTAATTTGGCCATTCAGAATGACCAATAATAGGATAACTATAACCAAAAAGTGAGACTTGGATATTAAAAAGTTAGATAATTGAAGAAGGAGGTTCAAGAAGATACTAGAAGATGGGAAGATTCACATAAAATAAACGACAGCATATTTTTGGCCCAGAATTACTGAAAAGGGAACACTTTTCCTTTGCCGATTGAGGTATAAACTTGTAGAGCCACTATGAAAAATGGTGTGGTGAGGTAGATCTATCCTCAGGAAGCTAAGGATAGAACTACCACAAGATCCAGCCATATCATACTACTGTTCAACATATACCAAGGAACTCTACATCCTATTACAGGGGTACTTACTCATCCATGTTCATGGCTCCTCTATTCATAATAGTTAGAAATGTGAAGCAGCTTAGATACCCATCAACTGAAGAATAATGAAATTATGGTACATTTATGTAACAAATATTGTTGAACATTCAAGAGAAATGAACTTATGAAATTTACATGAGAATAAAAGGAACTAGAAAAAAACCAACCTGAGTGAGTGAGGTTTACCCAAAAGATAATATTATGTATTTTCTTTTATAGGAGGATGTTTGCTTTTAAGTCACTGATATGTGAGCTACAATCTGAATAACCACAGAACTTTGGTACCTAGTTAAAGACTAGGAGTTAGGCAACATGCTACCAAAGGAAGAGAAATAGACTATCTTTTTATGAAGAGACAAATGGCAAACCAGAAGAGGAGAATTAAATGGGAGCAGGCAGGAGATAAGGTTTAAGGAGGAATATAGGTAGGTACATCTAATAGTAAAGGCCATTGCAAAAATATTTAGAAACCTACCATTGTAGAAGCTTCCACAACACACACACACACACACACACACACATACACATTTCACATATATATGTGAAATATATATTAATGAATAAATATTAAATATTAAATAATTATAATATAAAATTAATGAAATATGTATTAAATGGAATCACCAAATAATAGGAGAGATAATGTTCAACCAAGATAGCTTAAGCCACCAAGTAAAACCTCTAATGCCAGGAATAGGTTATATCCTTTTATGTTTTGGGACAAATGGCCTCCATAGAAACCTCAATCATCACAGGCTATTGCCAAAGCTATTAGGTTACTCCCCCACAACCTGATAGTAAGGGTATATTGTTTAAGAACACAGTTGCAGATATCATAGAACACATAGAAGTTGAGCTGTTGTTTAAGTGGAAGTTTCACACTTACTGACTACTACCAATAGTAGTGGAAGGCTTGCTGTACATTAACAGATGAAAGAGGTAATCATCAATATCTCTAAGCTACAAACCCTGCAACCTACAATTGTGACCTTCCTGCAAGATATATTGGTGCAATCATGGCACAGATGTTATGGGAGTAAACAACCACTTTCTGCTTAAAGTTAAGGCTGATACCATCATATGGAACCCACACCTGACACTGTTAACATGGTCACAGTCCTGAGACTAAATAGGTCATGGGCCTAGTGGAAGACCTATGATTATTGTTCATTTCAATGAACTCTTTATGTCATACTTGTATATCTACACCACAGAACAGTGCCTCACTGAGCACTATCAGAGAAGTCCTTGTATTAAGTGAGAACTAACAGAGTCCAACAACTAGAAAATGTGGAGAATGTTAGAGTCTTTGGAGCACTCAGTACTAAAACAGATGTTTTCATCAAAGTACTCCCTTCATGTCCAGTGGATCTATGTGGAAGAGGAGGCAGAAAGACTGTGAGAGGACTGGTTGTTGTCATACATGCCTTTATTCCTAGCACTAGGGATGCATTGACAGGGATATCTCTATCAGTTTGAGGCCAACATGATACACATAGTGACTTTCAGGAAAACCAAAACTACATAGAGAGACATTTTCTCAAAAATCAGAAAGAAATCCAAGATTTTAAAAGCCAGAAATGATGGACAACTTTAAGAAAACAGTGTCTTTCTGAAACAAGAGGAACCATGAACATATGAACTCACAGAGACTGTGGCAACATGCACAAGCAAGGTCTGCATGAGTACAAAACATTCTGCGTCCTAGCACTGAGAGGGAAAAGTGGACACAGGCTTCCACTTTAACCAAGATGGTATGTCCAAGGGACATCTGCTTGCAATGGAAAAATCAGCTTTATCCAGTGGAATGTCATTGAGTATATTGACAATACACTTCAGGTAGGCTCTATGATCAGGAATAGTTGGCCATGACAAAACAACTCAATAGTATTTTGTAAAATTATTTTACATCATTATTACTTGGGTATTCTTATTCTTCCTGATATTTTGCTTGTTTATTTTCATTTCCACTTTTGTATTGTTTTGTGGGAATTTTATGTGTTTTTCTTTTATAGAGGGGAAGAGCAAAAAAGAAAATAAAGTGGCGTCAGTGAATAGGGAGGTGGGGAAGATTTGGGAATAACTGAGGGGGGGAACACATCCAAGATATAGTTCATGAAAATTTTTCAATTAAAAGAGTCAAAATTTCATATGTACTTTGATGCTAAGCTTATTATGAATTAAATAAAAAGAACTACCTTTTATCTAGATATTCATTAATATATTAATATTTACATATCTATATATTTTGGACAATAATTCTAAGTAGAAAATAAAACATGAAACAGTGAGTAGGAACATGAGAAAAATATATGAAGTGGTGTTTTTATTTGTTAGCTAAAGATATAAGCTGTGTAGGAAATATAAGATTGTTCTTTTAGAGAGAATATCTAGGGGTTTTTTTGCAGATGGATGAAACAAATTATCATGCATCATATGAGTAATAGTTTTTGTGGTATACAAATACACATAGACCTTGTTTAGATTTTATCCTTTCTTTTTTGCTAACTTTCAACTATAAAGGTGAGAAAGCAATACGAAATTGATGAAAAAGTTAGCTAGGAATACATTTTCTTAGAAGAAAGATGAAATAATTTTGCTTGGGCACAAATGCATACAATATTCATATGTATTATTGAGCCTAATATTCCAGGATGCATAAGAAAATAAATTGCTGTTCTATTACTTTGCCAATTTCATTGTGCAGGAAAAGCACTATTTTTGTAAACATCCATTGTATTAATGAAATAATAATATAATAATTTATAAACCCTAATATTGTAAACTTCACTTATAGAGTTACACACATTTTTTTGCATTTGCCAGCAATTAATTCATTTAGATGATGAAATAATTGCAGAAACTAGATAATTTGAATGCCACACCAAAGTCATAAGTTTATGCTTGATAAATGAATGTGCTCCTCCACATTCTTGAAAATTCAGAAAAAAAGACTTGATTGATTACTGCAGAAAGATATGAGAACCGTGAAAAGGCAAGAAAGGACCACAGTCAATAGTAGGAAGTGAGAAAACAGACATCCAGAAATGCTGAGTGTTAGATGTTCAAAGTAAATAAGAGAGGCACTGAAGTCAAGAAAAGCCCACAGTTCCAAGATTTGGTGGTCACAAACAAAGAAGAAAAGATTGATGACCTTGAAACTTCCTCATAACTCTATTCCATCTCATAAGGTCCTAGTCACAAAACTGGGCATGAGTCTGACAAAGTATAGCATGTAGAATCAATGAGTTTATTGGTCTTCCTTAAAAAGCATGAGTGCCAGCTATCTAAGAGGTGTGTGACTGCTCCTCACCTCAACCAGACACGTAGAAGGCCAACAGGAATGAGGACTTCTCCTTAGCCAGTATCCACATAGAAGGACACTTTTTCCCCTCATCTACTCCAGCCTATATACTCTAGCTCTTCACTGAGACCATGTGCAATTAAGGGAGACTTGCACATAATAGGTAGTAGAGATAGTCTGGATACTCAGATGGGAGTTTTGTGACCTTGCACATCTACACCTGAGGGGATGTAAATAGTCGATACTCCCTTTGCTATAATCATTATGCAAGAAGGAAAAGATGAACTCCCAAAGATGGGTTTTGCTTGACTCAGGACAGTCATTCAAGACAGCAGTCTAAACACATTGTATTCAATTTCCTATAATAAATGCTACTAGATATAAGATTACAGATTCTAGTTTAGAATCTACAAACTCCCAAAATAGTTATATGGAATATTTAAATTCACTAATTTAATCAATGGATGGGTCATCCAGATGAAAAACAAGTAAATACTGGAACAAAGTGACATTATAACCCTAATAGATCTAACCAACATCTAAAAAATAACCAACCTCTACAGAATACATGTTATTTTTGGCAACTTGTGGAATGTTCTCTCAAATAGACCACATATTAATGCATGAAGCAGCCTAAGAAGTACAGGAAAGTTCATTCTCTTTACCAGAGTGGAATGAAGCTAGATCAAACTAACATTAAAATCTACATATAAAAAAAGAAAAAAAAACTCACTGAGACTAAACATCACACTGTTGAACAATGGATGAGTTGCTGAAGAAATTAAATTGGGAAAAAATTTTCCTAGAAGTGAAATGAAAACAAATTTTCCAAAATCTTTAGGATACATCTAAAGAAGAAAACATGCCTACATAAAAAGAAAATTGTGGGATCTCAAATAAATAATTTACTGAAAACGTTGCTCTACTTCAGACCATAGTACTTTCTTGTCCACAATTCTATTTATTGTTCAGATTCAAAATTCTGTTCATATGCTTGTTTTGTTACAATATAAAATGTTTCAAAGATTCAGGTTCATAAGATCACAAAAGTTTTATTATCTAGTGTAGTTATTGACAAAGTTATCAGTCAGTTTTACTTTTTAAAATAACTTCTTCAGTTAAATATATATATATATATGTATATATACAACAAATCACAGCCTAACTTCTTCTACTGATATTCTAATATTTTGTTGAATTTTATTTAAAATAAACATGAAATTAAAATTGATAAAGATCTTATTCTCTTAATAATGCTAGGGAAGCTAACTGATAATAGTAATAACAATTAACATTATAATAAAATAATAAGTAGAAAAATATATTTTATATTCAAGCTATATAGTCTCAGTTATATAATTATAATATCCCCTTATGTTTCTGGAAGTAATGAGGGGAAATTACACTACGATCACTTACTTATATGTAATTACTTATGCTTATCTTGAAATGTGTTCACTTAGTTCATGGTCTATGATTTTTGAAATAAGCTAAATTTATTTGCTCTTCAATGAAGTCTCTGGGCTTGAGGCAGTTGAATCTGCAAGGTTATAAACAGTAGAGCTATCACAGCTCTGCTGCTTCTTCCTATGCTTGTATATAAGTACATTGCCAGGGATTTTTAACCTCAGATACAAAGCTTGGTTCCTTGTTCTAAAAAGAATATATTAGTATTTTCTTTTTGAAATCTGTTACAGTTGGATAAATCTATGAGGAATCTCATCTGAAAATGGTTATGTATAACTTAATACTGCTACAAAGCTCTTTTGCTTTTTCAAACTGTTTGATGTATCAGTTAGTGTGCTTACTGGAACTCTGAACTAGGAGAAAACATAATAGATCCTAGATATATGAAACAGAAGGTAAGCCTCAATTAGGGTCATGAACTAATAATGTTGTATGTACTAATTGGTACATGGTCTTTAGTATATGTCAGCCTTAATTACATGACCATGGAAATTATAGCTAGAAATGTTCTTACTAATTTTTTAAATAAATAAGTTATTTTGCAATGAATAGAAAAACAGAAGTTAGCTAAAATGACACTATATAAAATTATGGAAAAATTGAAATAAATATTGTAAGTATATACAAATTTTAATGATAAATAAAATGATACATACAGCACAAGTATTTTAGACAAAATTTGTGACTCAGAGGAAACATTTTTACATAGATTTTAAGACTTTTAAAAGCTTAAATTTTAAAAAAAAACTAAAATTTAAAAAAGGTACTTAAAATTACCTTTTTAAAATTTCATTTTTAAACAAAAATTTCATAAAATTTTTGTTTTACTTAATTAGATGAAAAAGAAAGAAATAATTGAGTTCTTTTTGCTTTATCTTCATATGTATTGGTGCTCTGTGGAGTAATTTAATGGCTAAAATATTGCAGCAATTATATGGATTATATCAATTCCTGATTTATGAAAATTTTATTCCCTAAAATCTATTAGAGATAGGACGCATTAGTCAGTGCTGAAATTTAGCTTTTTCTAGGAAGTTGAAATTGTCCACAGTGTTCTACTACAGTACACATACACCTATCAACCCCCACACTGGAGGTCCTATTGCTTAACTCAGGCTCATGTGCTAAGCAGTCTGTAGACATTCATGCTTTTATCATTTATACTTCAGTCTTATATTTACAAAGTGACAAATATTCCATTTACTCCATAGATCTCACTATGGAGAATCATTAACTAGTTACATCTAGCTTTAGTGTTTAATCAACCATCTTTAACTAAAATAATTTTATTTTTATTAATTGTATCACATTCTTTCTTCTCCCCGAGTCTACCCTTCCCAAACTAACTTCATGTTCTTTATCTCTTTTAAAACCAAAATGAAAATAAAACATGTTATCTATCTTCTGGGGATGGGGCCTGCTCTGAAATGTGGTTTATACACTCAGTGTTACTCTCTTTTTTTTTTTTGTTTTTGTTTTTGTTTTTCGAGACAGGGTTTCTCTGTGTAGCTTTGTGCCTTTCCTGGAACTCACTTGGTAACCCAGGCTGGCCTTGAACTCACAGAGATCCACCTGCCTCTGCCTCCTGAGTGCTGGGATTAAAGGTGTACGCCACCACCGCCTGGCTGGTGTTACTCTCTTGAAGGAAACATATTTTTGCCCTTTCCCAAAAGCTATCAATTGTTGAATAACTTTCTTCCTAGGGATAGAATTTTGGGCTCACTTCTCCTACTACTTGCTGGGATTTCTACATTCAGCTCCTGCTGTTCTTGCGCATTCAGCCTCAATTTCTGTGAGTTCATATGTGCATATAACCTGTTGTGTCCTGAACTAGCTATTTCCTTAAAATCATCCACCCTGTTTCATATAGATTCCTGATTATTGGTAGTTGGGGCATGATATAGATGGTCCCATTTAGGGCTGAACACTCCAAAACTTTTCACTCTTTGACTAAATGTGTTAATTTTAGTGTCAATCACTATCGCAAAAAGAGACTTCTCGGATGAGGATTCAGAAATGCACTGATCTATGGGTTAGGATTCATTTTATTACTATGTTCATTTAATTGTAGATTTTCTCACAGTACCAATGACCTATCTAGGTTCTTGGCTTCATCAACAATGTCAAATGGGTTTTATTTTGGAACATTGAACAGGCCTCAAATCCACTAAAAACATAGTTGGTAACCTCTATAGCATTCATACCACTATTTCAATAGAGAGCATATCTTACAAAAAGATCTTTATTGTAGAGTATAGGATTTAGTTTGGTGAGAATTATTATTGCTTTCCTTTTCCAGTAATATGTTATAACACTGTGCAGCATGATCAAAGAAGAGTGAAAATTCCAGTTAAGTATCAGTCAGATTTCTCCATGTTTAATGATATAATCTTGTGGTGTCTTTAGCAATAAGGTTTTCTCATCAGGTTGCAGAGGGTGACCAATAGTATTGACAATATACACTAATATTTGGTGGGGTCTATGGCCAATGACTTTGGCCAATGACTCAAACACATTTAACCTGTTCCTGGTACTGGGGGTTTATTTAGTAGCATATGATGTCTGATTGGGGTATTCTTTGCCCATTGTATTGTAACTCCATTTAAATTTCATATATATGTATTTTAGGAGATTTCTAGAGTGGTGGTATTTTCATATTTTTTCAAAGACCTTTAATATTATATTTTGAACATTTTCCCTTCTCTACATTGCCTCTCTCATCCTTGACCCCAATTGATCCCTCTCTTATAATTTTCCCTTTATCAATTTATAACATTACTTTGCTTTCTCTTTTCATTTCCTTGGAAGTTCTCCTCTTCTCTACAGGTATGCTATTGCCCACCTAATTTCTGTGAGAATGAGAAATGAAACACTTATATTTAAAGTATAAAACCTACCATCCTCACACAAAAGAAGTGAACTGTTTGTCTTTCTGGGTCTGGTTTTTCTCAATTGGGGTCATTGTTTTTGACTCCCTCCACCTACATAAAAATTTATAAGTTCATTTTTCTTAACAGCTGAATTATATTCCATTGTGTAGATGTACCACAATTTCAGGAGCAATTCTTGAGTCGATGTGCATTTAGGCTGTTTCCATTCCCTGGATATTGTAAGTAGAGCAACAATGGACATGGAAGAGGAACTATTTCTGTACAAGAAACTACAAAAGACTCTAGTCTTTTCAGTGTATGCCCAATAGTAGTATACTTGATCTTATGATAGATTTATTTTTTTGCTTTTTTGAGAAACCTCCACATTGATTTAATAGTGGCTGTGTCAATTCGGATTTCAAATAATGTTAACCTCTAGTATTTTATTAAAGACTTTCAAGTTAGCATTATGAAAAATATGTGAGGCAACAGGAAATATTGTTTATAAATCTAAAATTGAATAGTATCAAAATTTTATATTTATATTTAATTACATGTAATAACTTTTTGTAAATCATTTTTCCATATGTTTTATTTTATCTTATGTTAAATTTCTCTAATCAAACAATTTAGTAGTGACTGCTACAAAAACTACATACATATAAAATTGTTGGTTTAGATTATATTTCCATCTAAAAGTAAACCATATTAGAGACGAGGTAACACAAATGTCCTTTGTCACCATGTATCTTTACTTTGAGTCTGCATTTTTGTGAACAGTGGCATTGCCTATCAAATAACATGGACGTTTCTATTTCAAATACATTTTTAATGCAAGGAAAAGCAGTGTTGTGTGTTATTCTTTCTTGATTTAATCACAACTAAAAACCCAGATTTATTAACAATTGTTAGTTCTCTAACTGTAACTATTAGGTATACTTGATGATAATGATTTTGCTGAAGATATATGAAGATAATTCAAAAACAGAAGATTTAGAAAAGAAGTTATCTCTTCATAATTTCTTGAAACAAGTTTACTCAGTTAAAATGGTATTTCAAATTAACAAGCTATTTAAAACTGATGGGACAAATTTTAACAGAAAATAATTTCAATATAGAAATAATTTCTATTCAAAAATGTGAAGGATAAAGAGGTATCTGAGCAGCTTAGAGCATGGGCTGCTTTTACATAGGAGCTAGGTTTAATCACAAAACCGACATGGATGCTCACTATCAACTATGTCTACAGTTCTGTAGAATGCAATGCTCCCTCTGTCCTCCATGAGTAATGCATATACATGGTAAATATACACAGATACAGGCAAGACACCCATGCAAATACAATAAAGATTGAGAAATCTTAAAGTATAAAAATAATATATAATTATATACATGTAATTAGTGATGCTATTTATTCATTACTTCACTCAATACTCTTTCACTAGTATTTCTCAGGATATAATCCATGAAAGTACTCATGAGTCTGAATTTTTTCCTCTTTCACCAGTATCTATCAAGATATCATCATGAAGATACTCAAAGCTCTGTGTCACTGCCCTGAGGTTATGCCAGTGTCCAAAATTATGTGTTTATTCAAGTATGTCCAAGCATCCTTCCCGAAGGGAACTTTGACATGAATGAGTCTTCATGTATTTTCCACTGTGTGACATAAAATGTTTTTAATTTCAAAAAGTAAACAAAAATTAAAGAAAAAGAAAATTATATTATAGCTGACCTTGCTACTTCTATGTCAATTTGATACAAGCAAGAGTCATTTTGAACAAAGAATATTTGATTGAGAAAATTTCCCCATTAGATTGGCCTGAAGGCTAGTCTGTAGGACCCTTTTTTGATTGATGATTTATGTGAGAGGTCCCTGTTCACTGTAGGTGATACAACCCCTGTGGTCCAGGGTGCTATAGGAAAGCAAAATGAGCAAGCTATGGGAAATAATCCATTCAGCAGTACTCCTCAATGGACTCTGCATTAGCTCTTGCTTCCAGGTTCCTTCTCTATTGAGTTCCTGCCCCAACTTCTCTCAGTGATGGACTCTAATGTGGAACAGCAAGCTAAAATAAACCCTTTCCTCCACAAGTTACTTTTGATCATGGTGTTTTAATATAGCAATAGAAGCACTAGCTAAGACATCAATGCTGAATGAGTAGAAAAAATGAAAGTGTGTAGTATGTTATTTGTTTCAACTGCTATGATTTCTATTGCTTTCTAGAAAAAACCTACCTGCTTTAAGATCTACTCAGAGAAAATCACTAGCAAGGAGAGCTAAAAAATAATATAACAAGTCTAAGAAACAGCTGATTTTGTCTCACTTGTTCATTATACAATAGAGAATTCTGTTATTTGCTAAATGGTTTGGAAAAGAAAGTTTATTATGCAAAAATGCAAGATGCCATCGTTGTAACTTATGTTTGTGCATACAAATGTACCTAGAAGACAGAATAAAATGTAAAAACTACTGTTGTGTCTGTAATTAAACCTTTGCCTCTCTTTGGAACACTTGAGCCTCAGTCAATCTCACCAAATGCACAGAGCAGCAGATGATGCTTAACAAGTTGTTTTCTGTTACAAGAAGCTTTCTATTTTGAATTATGTGTGAGGTACTCTGGGGAAAGTGAATCTGATTTCACACTTACATTAACCATGTTTGTTTATACATATAAAAAGAATACAAACTTTTGTTTTAATAAAAGTTGAAACAAATTTATATCAAAATGTACTGTAACTCAATATTTACAAAATATAATGCTTTTAAAACCCATCTTTAATCACCACATTGAAAAATACATTTTATAACGATTTTGATTATAATCATTTCCATGTTTACCACATACAACAAAATTTAATATGAAAATCAAGAATCTACCTTAAAGACACAATTTTACTTAATTGTGCTTGTTCCTCAGTGTTTGAATTTATAATCTTTCCCTTTCTAATATTTTTTGAAATATGTACTTCCTTAATGATGCAGTTAATATACAGATTTCTAAAAGATTTGATGTTCTTGGCTCTAACTTGAAAGAATTTTTTCCATCTAAATCAATGTATTTCATTTCATTACTAAAATATAATAATCATGACTAAATAAAGCAGTACAATTAAAGCCATTCTCTGACTATAGAATAAAATCTCCATAAATTCTACTAAGTAAAAATAATGACTACAAAAACAAACAATTGTTGTAGAATATTATTTCAAGGTGTGTTACTTATTTTTTATGCTCTGGAATGTTTGTTTAGTGATGCAAAGATGTGTTTGATTAAACAAAATTAACCCAAGGTCAGGAGGCTGAGTCAGCAACTAGGTTACAGGAAGTGGTAGGGAGGAGCCAGGTGAGAAAGGGTTTATGAGGAGGGCCGGGAAGAAGCACCTAGGGCTTTTTGGAGGAATCCAGCAAGGAGAGGAGGTGAACTGCTTGCTATTCAGCCTCTCTGAACAACAGAATTACACCTTAACCTTTGAATCTTGAGCTCTTTTGAGGGATAGAGATTTAGTTAAGTTGCTTCATAGCTTTGCAAAAGTTGGATCCTGAGGGAACAGAATTCCCTCTGACTATGGTGCTTGTGGCTAACCCCTGCTGGTAGCTACGGAGTTGCAGTTGTTAATGCGGACAGCTGTGCTTTAAAGGCAGAAACAATTTTAAAAAGGACAACAAACAATGAACAACAACTGGAGAGTAAGAAGTTTCCATGGAGCATCAAAGTCCACGGGGACAATGTGAGATGAGGAAGGGGACCAATAAGAACAGAACAAGGAAAGGCTAAAGGATGAACATTGTCAAAATACATGATACACATGCTTGAAAATGCTACAGTGAAATCCATTATTACATATAATTACTCCATACTAACGAAAAACCTTCAGAAACCACACTGCCCCAAGCAATGATAAAGGTGTACTACAGCATGGTCAAGATACAAGTCATAAAGTCATATAACAGTGATAACTTGTTGGTCAACAATACCTTAAACACATTGCTTCCACGGCAAATTCTCTTGCTTTAACACTTAGTCTACAGTGTAGTCCTTTGTGAACTTGTTTATTTGATTACCCAGGTATGGGCACAACAGTTAGTGTGTAAAGGCATTTATACTATTGTGTGAGTGAGGCTACATTTTCAAGAGTTATCTTACTTAAGATAAACAAATGCTATTCTGAGAGTTATTTGGAAAAGAAAGTTGATAGTCTTAAATCTAACTCCATAAATATGAAGAAATATTTATGTAAGCAGTTTACATATCATATTTCATATGTCTTAATAAGGTGTATTGTTTATTGACCAAATAAAACTTCAAACCTTTTGTTCCAGCATTATCATACTCTGGCATTATAAAAGAACTGACATACCTCTTAACATAGCAGCATATGAGTCAGAATTGATGATACAGATTCACGGATGTTCTTCTGAGAAGTATTTTGAACTTCAAAATTTACAGATGTCATTGAATAAATAATTCAAAGATAGACAATGTCTTGTTCACATTGTTTCATTCATCCAATACATAAAGAGGTTTATCATAAAAGTATCTTATCTGTGTAGATGAATTTCTAAATGGTCTTATTAACTAAAAAACATGGAGCCAAATAAAGGGGTTAAAGCCTTAAAGATCAGGAAAACAGGAAAAGCCACCAGCCAGCCTTATCTCACCAACTCTGCAGCTTCCAAATGTGAGTTACTTCCTGTCTACTCATATCTTTATATGCCCTGTTTTTCTGCCCTCTCATTTTCTCTTAGCCCAGCCACCTCACTTTATTGTCACTGCCTGTCTATACAGACCTCCAGGTCTCTATGGTTGGTACTGGGATTAAAGGCGTGTGTTACCAAGCTTGGTTCTGTTCCCTAGTGTGGCCTTGAACACACAGAGATCCTGCCTGATAAGTGATCTGATTAAGGGCATGTCCTGCCTGACTTTGTTTACCTAAAATTGCTGGCATTTTCCCCCTGATCTCCAGGAAAGCTTTATTTATCAAAGCACAAATAAAATATCACATTTAAGCACAAATAAAATATCACCACATATCTGTAAAGTTCTTTTTAAATCTTTGATATATAAAATAGTATTTTTTTTTCAGTTGCTTACTTCTTTTTCATTTAATGTGTAATTTGGAAACAGTGACAGCAATTCTAAAAGGGTTAGGATAATTCTTCCAATTGATCATAATTTACACATAGAAGTATCCATAAAAGACATATCATTTATATCTATTTTATGAAAATATATAAGATGATAGTACATGAGATATTCATTTTCATGGAAAATGCAATAATGTTAAATTAGACATGGAAGCATATTCCAGTAATAAAAATGTTACAGAAATTGAGGCAGAAGGGGACAAGATTGGTTGAGGCCAGACTTAGTAATAGAGTGATTTTCTGATCTTCAATTCTAACCTACATGCTACTATCAAACTGAAATCAATGGTGTCAGTCACTATCATAGATCATCTATTTTTGTAATAAACATGAGGTTCTTTTGTTAATATCTGCTAGTTACAGAAATTACTTAATCACTAACTTGTAAGCAAAAATATCCAGCTATAATTTGGGGTCCATCACTAATGTTATTTTTTGTTGTTCAATCACTGTGATTAGAAATAGTTGAAATGATAAAACTAATTCAGTAGACCTGCATTACATTACATGATTAACAGAAATAGTGATCATGACATAACATTTAAGAAGTAATACAAAATGTTTACAAAGATAAAGCAATGTTCTTTAAGGCTGAAGTTAAAAACAAATCATTGCGATGGGACCAATACCTATGACTATTATTCTGTCAAGAAATTTGGACCGAGACATAGAAAAAATATCAATTAGTTGTTTCAAAAATACCTCCTCAACAGATGGCTACTCCTTTTTTCTTGTGTATATTTTTACAACGTATTGAAAATATTATATAATAATATTTAAATTCCCTCAACAGTGTTAATTTGACATGATAGCATCATAAAAATTTTAAAAAGCTAAATATTATTGAATAAGCATTTTTGAGATTATAATATTATTATATCATTCCCCATTCCATGCCCTCTATCTAAACTTTATGAGCAAAAAAAGAAAAGAAAAACCACATATAGATCCAGAGACACATATTTGCACAGACTTTAAACTATAAATAGAAAAATGATCCAGAAATAAAGGATAACCAAAATTTGTAAAAATGAAAGTCTACTGTTTGTAAGGCCTTGCTTGATGGATTTTCACTGTGCATTAATGGCAGTTCCCATATATTGAAGGTTCCTACCGTGGTTTAAACTTTTTAAATTGCAGTCTTGAAATTATTATTATTATTGGAATCCTATTTTTTTATTTTATTTTCATTTTACTCCCCAAACCCAGTCCCCTTTGGACTAGCTTGTCATCCTGGCAATTTCGTGGTTAGATGGATTTGGTAGGTAGGGTAGGACTATTGATTATTTTCTGCCTTGGCAACTTGCATAGCTCTATTCATAGTACTATGAAAACTAGTCTTTAGGAAGGAGACTTCACTCTTCTAAGTCCTCAGTGTGAAGTGGGATATATCTTCATTAACAGGGCCATACATTTAATTTTTGGGATGAGAAAAAGAAGAATTGAAGTAGCCTATCCTGTCTGGAGGGTTACTTGAATTTAAACTAAAAAGGAGTTTTCACATGCCTGGAACCTGAGGCCTTGTCAGATGTCTATGGCTCTTGTGGGGAACACTGTCAGCCCGAAAGGCCTAACTTCATTTAAATTGTCTATAGATTTATACACTACACTTTTGAATATTATAGCAAAATAAAAAACATGATCCCTGTGGCATTTTCAAATATTCTTAGTGTTCTTTATCCTCCTTCTATCCTTTCCCTCTGTGTTGCCTCTCTCTATCCCTACCAATGGAAGGCTCCCTTCCTTATTTCCCGTTTCCCCTTCAATAGAGACTGTGGGAGCATTCTCCCCTCCATGGTTCCTTTTTAGTTTTTCAGGTACCTGCATTCACTCCGTTTTCTTGCCTTAAATTCATTTATCTTCTTCAATCACATACCGTATTATCACTAACCCCATCTCATCATTCTTCTTTCTTTTCCTTTCTCCCCCTATCCTTACCCTCTCCTGTATCTGTCCTGTCTCTGTCTTTGTCTGGTTTATCTGGATAAGTAATATTAAATATTATATATATATATAATGGAGATATGTGTGTGTGTCTATTGTAGATATATTGGGTAAGGACAAAGAAAAAAGGTAAAGAGGAATGTCTCCTCTAAAATTTAATACTCAGATATAAAACATAAGCCTTTCAAACCTAAAACTCAGTCACTAATTTAGAAATGAATATATATCAATATCAATAATCTTAAAAAAGAATGAGTCAGGAACTAAGTTTGTGCCATTAATAATCACCATCAACTTCCACATATCAGTTATATCTAGAAATGTCTACTTTCTTACTTAGGATATGTATTTCCTTCATCCATAAAGTCTGTATATTAATTAGTCATTTGTATGGATTTTCAATATTTTGCATATCCTGAAGAATTTTGTGCCTTTCAATTTTAAATAAATATTTTAACTAGTGCACAATATTTGTTCTTGTTTTTAAATACAGTGTGATGATTTGATAAATGTATACAATGAGTAATTATTAAACTAGTGGAATTCATAGTTGCATCTCCTCAAACAGTTCCATGCATTGGGCACACTCATACTCTTCTAATTAGTATATTTTGAATTAGATATGGTCTCAGAGTGGACTGGCATAATCCTTATGTGTTAAAAGTGTAGAAATCTTCCTCTTTCCCTGTATTTTTATATTTATTATTTAATGGCTCTGTATTCCACATTCCCCTTCCATTTTCTTACTTCTAGTGATTATTATTATGTTGTATTCTATGAAATCAACTTCCTAATCTTGTAAAATTGAATGACAACATGAGTTAGTTTTATTTTCATTTAGCTTAGGAAAGTGTTCTCAAATTCCATCTATGTTCCAGCAAAAAAATTCTTTATTCTTTTTATTTCTAAATAATATTATACTGTATCTAAACAAATTTTAATCCATTTGCCAGAGGTGCTTTGTACATAAAAAGATTTATTTTATATCTGGCCTTGATGACACAAACCCATAATTCAAGATACTAAGGAAAGTAAGGCATGGAGATCTAGAGTACATAGTCTGCCTTGACTAAATTAAGTCCAAGAACAACCCGAGGAACTTGGTGAAATCCAACTCAAAATAACTAAGCTAATAAATCACAAGGGCTGAGGATGCAGGTGGATGGACAGTAGCTTGCTTGTCATGCTAGTTTACATGACAACTGCTGAAATATAAGTTCAGAATTTATGATACAAATACAAAGGCACAACATAAGATTATTAAGAATTTAATAATAAGTGAATAAAAATATATATGAGAAGAGTAGCTGAGGTCGTACGTCAAAACATGGAATAATAAATTATACAAAGATTCTTGCTTTTATTTGAGAAAAACTATATAAAGAACATCTTAACTCAAACTAAATTAGTGTGTTAACTCTTGAAAGGAAAGCATAAAATTTGTAAGAAAATTTAACATCACTGAAGATTTTAATTACTCAGACTAGCAGGCGAATTGGAAAGAATGTGAGTGTATGCATGTGTTCACTAGTATGTGTATAAGTATTTCTGTGCACTGGGAGGAAATCCATAAAAATACACAAGTAATGACAATTTCTATGAAAAATATATTTAAGCTTTCACAATTGTGAGTCACATACATTGGATCTCAAAGAGCATTTTGCATTTAATATGAAAATTGCGTTTGTTTTCAGACATAAGTTAATTTTGACTGATCCTGACATCTCAATATGAAATTGATTAACAATCAGATAAAAATTACAACCTAGACAAGTAGTCTGAAGTGGCAATAGGAAAGTTACAAGAGAATAAATGGGGACTCTCAAGATGCTTTGATGCAATTTTAACTAAAATTAAAAATAATTGAAAAAGAATTTCACAGATGTTCAAAGATTTCTTCCCATGAGATTAATTTGTAGACTCTAGTTTAATCACATCAACTCTTGAGGTATTTAATATATAAACAGCATTCCATAAAAATTTCAAAGCTTTAATTTTTAAATTCCCTGAAAAAAAATACTAGAATGTAATTAGAAGCTACAACTTCAACTTAGAAATATGAGTCCATAGATAGGTTAGTCATTCACTTTCAATTAGCTGTGGGATGTCAGGACTCAGCAAATGATTGAATAATTTCTAAACTACTTTAATGTACATTAATATTCCACATACTATGCTCATGCCTAAAACTACATGTAGATATTTCATAAACATAATAAGATGAATACAACAATTACTGTTTTTATACTTGGTCAAAACCCAGGGATATCTATTATTTTAAAAATAAACACACACACACACACACACACACACACACACACACACACACTATAAGAATCAGCAGACAGGAATGAGGGTTGTGAAAGCATCCTTCCTGACCTGACACTGCTGCTAAATCCATCAACTCAGCTCCAAAAGTCCACCGCACAAGACCACCACAATAACAAGCCAGTCAAAATTCCAGCATGAATGAGGGAGGGACCCCACATGCTCCTGCCTTGGCAGGGGATTCATTAACAGTTGGTGGTTGCTGGGATGGGCAGCTGGATATCTCAATATGATATGCTCCAGTAGCTAACTCCAAACCCATGCGCATATGACAGCACTAACTGGGCTAACGGAATTGTTAGTCGCACAAAAATTGGAGGGCATGAGGTTGGAGCGGCTCAGCAATTAAGAGCACTGGCTTCTTTCCCAGAGAACCTTGATTCTATTCTTAGCCCCCACAAGGCACCTTATAACTTTCTTTAACTCATGTCCCAGGGAAACTGATACTATCTATTGGCCTCCGCAGGAACTAAACAGACACATGGTTCGCAGACATAAATGGAGGAAAAATCCCCATACATATAGGATTATATAAATTAAAAAAAAAGGGGGAGGGAGATAATGAAGTTAGTAGAGGGGTCTGGGTGAGGCAGGTACTGCTGTGGATATTGTTCTGTATAAATAAAATGCTGATTGGCCAGTAGCCAGGCAGGAAGTATAGATGGGACAAGCAGAGAAGAGAATTCTAAGAACAGGAAGGCTGAGTCAGGAGACACTGCCAGCTGCCGCCATGACAAGCAACATGTAAAGATACTGATAAGCAACAAGCCATGTGACAACTTATAGATTAATAGAAATGGGTTAATTTAAGATAGAAGAACTAGATAGCAAGAAGCCTGCCACGGCCATACAGTTTGTAAGCAATATAAAAATCTCTGTGTGTTTACTTGTTTGGGTCTGAGCGGCTGTGGGACTGGAGGATGAGAGAGAATTGTCCTGACCGTGGGCCAGGCAGGACTGGAGAAAACTTCAGCTACAAGGTACTAGGAGAGATGGACGAAGGTGCTGGTGGATGGATATGATCGAAATCAATAACATTTCCAAAGTACTAATAAAATATTATTAGATAAAAATAAGCCCACTTAAATTTCCAAATCCACAAAGTTCAACTGCAATAGACTTTGAAGATTCCTCAAAATTCATATTGATGGTATTTTCTATGGTATCTATATTAACAAAAACTTCAGCATTTTAATATAAATAAAATACACACAAATTTTTCTCATTAACGTATGTTCTATATTTTGTGAATTAAAATAAAATATCAGAATGTTTCTGCTAACTGAAGGTCCATTAAACAGAATGAAAGAAAATTAGCTTACTAAAAAGATGTAGGGAGCGTAGATTAATTTAATTGTAACTTTTGTTTGAGAAATTAATTTTTATAAAGTTAATAATGTGGGATAGACTTTATAGTAAAAATCTGATGTGATTATACTTCATTTAATTAGGTCACCTGAAAGCTAACCCATTAACAATTTTCTTTGTTCAAAATAGTTGTTTTTCATTAGTTTTTGTTTTTGGAGTTTATATTATAATTATGTCATTTCCCCCCTCAAAGCCTCCTTTGTACATCAACCTTGCTCTTTTTCAAATTTATAGCCTCTTTTACTTTAGTTTTTTGTTATATGTTTGTATTTTCCTAAATGTATTAATGTGCCCCACTCAGTCTGTATACTGTTATTTGTTTGTGTATGTTTTCAGGGCCATCCTAATTGGATACTGGATAACTAATTGGTATATATTTTTTTAATTATAAAATATTAATCTGCTGAGTTTTGTACAATGTTGGCCTTTATAGTCAACAAAAGGAAATATATGTCAAAATAAGCTGAGATATGATAGGTAATAATATATACAGTTAAGATTAAAGCCTTCCGATTTTCACAAGTCTGTTTTGTTAATACATGGTTAACATACTATGTCACAGCTTGCTTGAGTCAAGAACACAGGCATAGATTCTCTTATCACTCTGATCCATTTCACAAGGAGGAAATCAAGATGCATTGTTCTGTGGAGCCTGGGGCTATTTTCTCATCTCATACAAATTTCTGGGGATTCTGGGGATTTCAGTTCCTTTGGGGATAAGACTGAGCCTTCTGCTCTCCCAAGGCATCTCTCCCAGAGTATTTACACAAAGCTGTTTACTTTGGAATGCAAACAGGATACCATTCCTATACTTCTTAAGTCATCTTTCTCTGTCTCTCTCTCTGTCTCTGTCTCTCTGTCTCTCTGTCTCTCTGTCTCTCTCTCTCTGTGTGTGTGTGTGTGTGTGTGTGTGTGTTTTGAGAAATTTTGAGGCCCTTCAGAATAATTTGTCATTTTATTGGCTCAGAATCAAATAAGTAAAGATCTTATATCATCTCTAAAATGTCTGTAGTTTTCCTCAATACATGTTAGTAGGAAATAACATGTTTTATCACACTGAAAAACTTTACATTGTAAAAATCAAGGTGAATCTATGTAATCATATAAAGTAATTTTTAAAGTGGAACAATGAAAAATTAATTTCACGTATCTCCATGCCACATTTAAAACATATACTAAAGGAAAAGTCTGTGTTTAGTTTTCTAGATAGCTTACAATGTTAACTTTCTAAAGATTTATCTTGTGCAGACTAGAGCTGGGATCTGATTATAAGCTTTTTATACTTACTAACAAATTTAGAGAACTACAATGCTGTTAGATCACAAGGTATCTTTTTAGATATCTGAATTTTAGATGATTTATCATCTTATTTTTTTATTTTGAATTAGGTAATGATATCTAGTTTCTAAATGGTATGATGAGTGGTTCCATCTATCTGAATCTTGTAATTGTGTTCATTCCATAGATCTAATCTGTTCTAGATACTTTTAGTGTTTCAAACTTTTACTTTAAAAGTTTTAGCACTATTTATTGGAGAGCTGAGATGTAATCAAATCAAATAACTAACTTCTCAATACAAGAATTGATACTTCTAAACAAGACATAATTTTAATCTCTACTAAAAAAAGATAATCAGTTTTCTCTTTGAAAGATAAAACTATTTATAACTCTAAGAATTATGGAGGAAGAAAGGGAACTGATTAGTTAGGAAAATTGCTTTTTTCCCTTGCCCTGTCTCTCTATAAACATTTTAATCTACTTTAATATACCTACACACCACTTTCTACTCTTCCAATTAGCCATTCATTACCTAATTATTGCCTCCAGCTGATCACTCTACTTCTTCATTCTAATTTACCCAATTGTCATTTCTGTAACTGTACTCTTTCTACCTTCTAATCTTTATACCTTCATCTTGTGATAAAAATTCTTGGGATGAATGCAGTAAATGAATCATGTTGTGTTTTGAATGTAAGGGGAGTCACAAACGCTTATAGGAAACAGTGAGAATGCAGTGACAGGTAAAGAATCAGCCCTACTACCAAAAAGAACTACAAAAGAGAAAATTGCTTTGAAGTAGCAAGGAAGAGATGGTACAAGGTTGTGCTCCCTGAAGAATGGCAGTCTCTAGAATTTAATTACAAAGATTTCCAGATTGATGTTTGGGCAATTCTCCAGTCAACCCACAACTCAAGGCAAAAGTCTCAGAAAAATATAATTTCCACAAAGCTGAGGAACAAGAAGTGAGAATTGGGGATAACTACAGTGGCTGTCTAGTCTTTGAGATAAGGCATCATAGACATTAAGGCTAAGAAGCATAATGACACACCCAGAAGTCAATGCGAGGCTTTGGTCACCTTACACAAAGACTTACACCTTATACCTAAACTACCAATGGATTAAGGTCCAAACCGTGAGACCTGATACCCTGATTCTGAAGGGACAGAAAGGAGGGAATGGACTTGAAGTCACTGGCACAGAAAAGAACTTTCTAAATGTAACACCAATAGCACAGGCAGTAAGAATAACAGTAAATAAATGGGAAAATAAAAAGCCTTTACAATAAAGGATACAATCATCAGGACAAAGTTGCAGCCTGAAGAATGGAAAATAGTGTTTACCAAGTATATATCTGATAGAACATTAATATATAGATTACAAGCTGAGCATCAAGAAAAAATTGCCCTATTAAAACATGAGTATACAAATAAACAGAGAATTCCTCAAAATGAGAAATACTTTTAAAGATGTTGAACAGTTTTAGCCTTCAAGAAAATGCAAATGAAAACTACTTTTAGAATTCATCTTATACCTATCAGAATGGCCAGGATCAATAAAGGACATGACAGTACAGGCTAGTGAGTCCATCAGTTGAGGAATGAATAATGAAAATGTGGTGTGTTAAAACAATTACTCAGCTGTTAAGAGAAATTAAATAAATTTGCAGGTAAATGGATGGAACTAAAAATAGTAAACATGAGTAAACCAGACACAGAAAGGCAAATATTACAAGTTTTCTCTTAAATGTGTATGTTAATTTTATGCTTTATATATGTGTGTTTCATTTTGAATATCATTAGAAGTTAGATAGATGGTAAGGGTCAGCAGGGAGAAGATTTACCAAGGAAGGAGAAAAAGAATATAATGTTAATAAGGAGACAAAAAATAAAGGTGGGTAGTGTGTTTAAGAGTAGTAGGAAGAGGTAGTATGGGGAAGGACATCTAAAAATAAAGGCCTTTTGAAAAGCATTATAAAATCTACTACCCTAATAGATTACTAAAATACGGACATTTGTAAAAGCTTTAAATGGAGGAGACCCATATCCCAACTATCATGTTCTAACAAATAAAATCCCCAGTAAAAGGAATGTTATGTCTTTTTGAGTCATTGGCCGAAGGATTGCAATAGACCCTTCCCCAACAAACATCACAGGTTATTGCCTGTAGAAGAATATTATTTTGAGGCGTGTTATTTTGTTTATGTTCCATTTGTTTAACTCTATGAAGCTGTGTTACTGTGCCTGTGTAAAAGACTTGATGGTCTAATAAAGAACTGGCCAATAGCAAAGCAGGAGAAAGGATAGGCAGTGCTTGGAGGGAAAAAAAGAGCTAGGATCCAGAGAAGGAGGACCCTAGGGGCCAGTCACCCAGCTACACAACCAGCCAGCCATAGAGTAAGAGGAAGATTTACAAAAGTAAGAGAATAGGGAAAGCCCAGAGGCAAACGGTAGATGGGATAAGATAAAATAAGAAAAGCTGGCTACAAAACAAGCCAAGCTAAGGCCAGGCATTCATAATTAAGTGCTTTGGTGTATGATTTATTTGGGAGTTGAGTGGTGGGCCCCTCAAAAGAGCAAAAATAAATAAATAAATAAATAAATAAATAAATAAATAAATAAATAAATAAAGCCTCAATAACATTTGCCAATATTATTAGTTATCCTATAGTAATGCACTCTTGCCAAAGGTATCTAATACTTACATCATCTAACATGGAAAAATCAAGGTGCTGCTCATATTTTAGCTTCACGCTTACTGACTAATGTTGATGATGTTATAAGGTACTTTAAATACAACAGTAGGAGAAAAGGAAACATTAATTCACCCAGATATGAACACTGAGCTACAATAGTGACCTTCCTGCAAGAGAGACCATTGATTCAATAGTAACATAAATTTTTATGAGATTAACCAACCATTTTTTTATTCAATTTAATGGCTGCTCCAAGAAACTCATACCCTACACCATTAAAAAGGCTAAAAACCTAAGACGAGCCAGGCAGTGGTAGCTGAAAACTCAGGAAGCACAGGCAAGAGAATCTCTGTGAGTTCCGGGCCAACCTTTTCTGCAGAGCAAGTTCCAGGACAGACACACAGAGAAACCCTATCTCAAAAAACCTAACTAAGTCAAAACGAAACAAAACACCTGCCCAACCCCTGAGGTCTTCTAAGGATATATTGTGATTCCCATACCTCAGTTCTCATCAGAGAAGCTATTTTTTATTTTATTATTTTATTATATTAATTTATTTATGTATTTAGTAGATGATAGTCAACACATAGGCCCACAACTTGCAGCGTACACAGTGTGGGAGATTCAGAAGCAGTCACTTTTTAATGGAGTGTGTGCTTGTCTATATCACACACAACCCCTGAAAACTTAAGGGTCCTATGAAGAAGATGGGGCAGAAAGGCTGAGAGAGCCAGAGATGGCGGAAGACTTCAAGGACACAGTGTTGTCCAGACTCAACTGGGCTGAGGCACACCAGAACTCACAGAGACCGTGATGCCATATACAAGACATGTCCAATTTCAAAACAGACCAAATCCCAGAAAGGAGAAGGGGAAGCGGACACAAAGCCCTACACTGAGCCAAGAAACTATTTGCAACAGATAGCTTCTGGAAGAGGGAAAATCAGTTTCCTCTTCCACAACCACAATCAACCACATCCCAGGGGTGGCCTCAAGCTCAGGCTCAGGTGTAGGTGGCCAACACACATCAGACTACATGATTTTTGTTTGTTAGTTTGTCTTTTCAGAAAGAGAAAGAACATGAAGTTGGGTGGGAGGATCTGGGAGGAGTTTGGTGAGAGGAATGACGATAACTTGAATATGTTGTATGAAATTCCCCCAAAATAAATAAAATCATTAAAAAATCAAGGCTCCTCTTAGTGCTACATATGGTACACAAGAAGGAATGTGTAGCAGAAACATATTACTCCTGAACAGTGCTGCTCATGAAGGAATGCACAAAGGTCAGTGTTGTAGCATTTCTCTTCAGCACTGCCGATATTGCATGTAGCTGAGATTCTGAAATGCATAAGAATGAGACTCATTTCCTAGCAAACCTGAAAGGTTAAGTCCTGGGAAAATCCTTAGGGAAGACCAAGTATGGATTTTCAGTTTTACTATACTTGTAAACTTGAAAACAACAGTTACTCTTTTTGTCAATGTATTGAAATATAATGGCGACTTCAGTGGTCACCAAGAATAACTCAACATTCACAGGTTTTTTTTTTCTTGTATAAGTCTACTTGTACAATTTCAGATATCATTAAAAATTTACTGTCATTAACTAATAGGTCAAGATAATTAAATGCAAAGCTATGTTCTCTCAACCAGTGATAACTAAATATCACATTTAATAATTTACTTCATTATGTTCATGTGATTTGTTTTTGCACAGGAAGACGAAAGCAAGGAGTTTGTTCAGAGTTTTTTAATGTTTAACTTGAGACTGTTCCCACAGTTTTCAAACAGATGGAAACTTAAATTGCTTACATTTCAGTAAAATGATTTCATCTTTCCAGATTTTAGAGATAGCATGTTGCTTAAAGGCATATGTTAGAGTGATTATAAGACATTTGGTTTAAAAGTAAATGAGTGGCTGAAGGCATCACTGTTATAACACCACATCTTTCATATTCAGGCTATTTAAACTTACCAATAGTCTTATTTTTCATCTACAGCCAAAAGTTCTCTCATTGATGCATATAATTTTTAAAAATAGGTCTCCTGTGAATCAATGAAAATTGAAATAAACCTTGTCCTAATACAAAATACTTAATCCAGGGAGTATTTTAATATGAATAAAATATATACTATAAATAGGAGAGATTATAATGGGGTTGGTTGTATAGCGTCAGTCTACAAATGATTTTCTAAATTAGAGGTTTTTTTTTTTTTACCATATTGCTTTCAGAATTCTCAATCTGAAAATAATTGAGATGTAGATATGGGAGTTATTTATTTAAAAGGGTTGGTAAACATCTGCTGATACATAACTATTAAAAACATACACTTTTGCAGATGCCACAGGCTGAGAGAAAAACATTACTGTTTTTCAACATGTTACTGCTATACATTCCTTCATATGGTTACACCTGTCAGACATGAATTATATCATTTGTACATACATACCATGTCCCTCCGCACTAAGAAGAACCTTGATTTGTTTTTTTTTAGCAATTTTTTTTTGAAAATTTCATACAATATATTCTGGCACAGCCCTATCTGATGGGAATGGCAGAAGTCATAAAGCCAGTATAGCTGCTTGACAAAGATCCAGCAAAGCTGAGCCGCATGATGACTGCCACGCACCTTTGATTTTCATCTCTACTTGTTGCATGCTTGAGAGACTTATTATTTGCACAATTTCAGGATATTGGATTGATGGAAAATTTCTTCTGAATCATTTATGCCTTCTTCCAGGAATAATGTTTCCGAGCTTCCCCAGGAAAGTCCTGAACATACTATCCCTCCCACTTTTAGGGAGATACCCTTAACTACTTAAAGATCTTCCTAATGCCTTAGAGGCTGGGACACACGTAAAGAAGCCAGAGGTTTCTTTATGAGGCTATGAGATATGCTTGAAACATCTGTCCTTGTCCTTACTCAGGAACAAGATAATCAAAACAAAGTAAACTTAAAAAGGTCAACCAGATTTGGTGAGCTAGAGGAATTTGTAGCTGGAGTTATCTCCAGTCCTGCCCAGCAGCCACTCAGATTCAAATAAACACACAGACCAGACCCTTGTATTATTTAAACTGTTTGGCCTAATGGTTCAGGCTTCTTGGTATCTAGTTCTTATATCTTAAATTAACCCATTTCTATAAATCTATATCTTGTCACGTGGCTCATGGCTTACCGGTTACTTTACATCCTGCTCCCCTTGGCAGCGGCTGGTAGTGTCTCTCTGCCTCAGCCTTTCACTTCCCAGAATTCTCTTCTCTGTTTTTCCCACCTATACTTCCTGCCTGGCTACTGGCCAATCAGCATTTTATTTATACAGAGCGATATCCACAGCAGAAATTGGACACAGATCAAATCGCAAGCTTCTTCCCACTATTCATTCAGGCAATCACATGGTATATACAGCAGCAAAGTTAGATTAGCTGAAGTTACCTCTGTCCTATACAGAGACTTCTATTGTTGGACATTAAAAAAAAGATGTAAAAAGATGATAAAAGAATAAGATGTCAGGACCTCCATTTCCTAGAAAAGTTAGCACATGCAGAGCCACTATGGTGTCATATGACCAAGAAGCAGAAGAATGTCAGGATTAGACATATAGACACATTCAACAAAGATATAAAATATAAACATTGAATTATGGTAGAATTTGAATAATAACTGCAGTGGTTTTGGTCTGAGAATTTTTGTTGGGCACTCTGACCATTAAGAGTTAATAATACACTGCTTGGGAAATGGAAATCTGCCAGGGCTAGCTTGAAGATTTTGTTTTGGTCTAGAATCCTTGAAGCAACCAGAACTACCAGTCTGAGAATAGGCTGTCATATGTCTCTAGATTCTTAAAAATTGGGTTATGTGTTAATGAGTAAAAATGATAATTCTGGCAGGATGGTGGTGGCACACGCCTTTAATCCCAGCACTTGGGAGGCAGAGGCAGGTGGATCTTTGTGAGTTTGAGGCCAGCCTGGTCTACAGAGCGAGATCCAAGAAAGGCGCAAAGCTACACAGAGAAACCCTGTCCCCAAAAACAAACAAACAAACAAAAATGATAATTCTGTTTATCAATTATATCAAAACTTGAGGAAAAATGATTGGAAATGATAACTCTGTTCTATCATAGTTTATTAATGATGACTAAAATATGAGCAAGAGGAAGTGAAACACATGTCCAAAGACAAAAATGATATGATTGATGTTTTGGAACAACATGAATATATCCCTGCTTACTAAATTCTGCATAGATAAAGAAACAATCTGGCTGCTAGTCAGTCAGGCTGCAAGATTCTCCTGACCACCATGGGCTGGCTTACTTCCTTCCCTCACCAACTCCTTACATCCTCTGATTCTCTGCTGGGACTTATCTACCTCTGGGGATGGCTCCAGGCAATATTCAAATTATATTCTTTCCTCTCACCAAACTCCTTCTACCCAACTTCATGGTTTTTCTCTTTCTAAAAACACAAACAAACAAAAAAAAATCATGGAGTCTTATGTGTGTTGGCTGCCTACACCTGAGCCTGAGCATGAGGCCACCCCTGGACTATGGTTGAGACACTCAGTGTCACTCTTTGAAGGAAACTGACTTTCCCTCTTCTAGAAGCTATAAGTTGCAAATAGTTTCTTGGCTCAGTGTAGGGCTTTGTGTCCACTTCCTCTTCTCCTTGATGAGATTTTATATTAATGTATTAGACATTCACCATCTATATGGCTGAAAATCCACCTGAGTTACATTGTTATTGTTTTATATATTCTGTTTCAAAATAATTTGTAAGATTTTTGGGAATTACTGAATGAAAATATGTGAAATGAGGAATTTACAAAGAACAGAGATTCTCTCTGGTTTATGTATTCAGAGGTCCTTGATCACGATCCATTGGGCTATTATTGTGCTTTTAGGTCTGTGCTGCAGTATCATGGTTGCCAGTATGCAGCATAGTGAAGGCATTTACCTCACATTGCCAGGACATGCAAAAGAACAAGGAGGGACTGCAGTCCTAATATTCCTTTCAGTGTTATGTGCAGTGAGTGGAAGATCTCCCTCCATCCATCCTCTGAAAATTTCTGCTACTATCAATAGTGTCAGTATGGAAATAAGCCAGTAACATACCAGACATTAGGGTACATTTCAGACCAAAAATATAGTGAATATTGATATTCATAGTAAAGGTTCTTTCTCTATGGGCTATGGGGTCTCTACTATGACTTCTTGTTATTGTTGCTAAGAAAGGGTATTGATAAACAAAGATAGGGGATATGATCGGAATTATCTTATGGGATATAGCTTTCTTACCTTCATTATCTATTGGTGTATTTGGCACTGAAAAGTATTGATATAATATTACCTGAGGCAGAAATCCCTTATCTACCTGGGGCCATTCCAGGACCTGGAACCACAGAGGCCATGTTGATATCCAGAACCCCAGAGGGCCTGCCAATACCACAGACTCCAGAAACCCCCTGCAGCTACAAGAGGCCATGCTGGTACAGAGAACCCTAGAGGCCACACCAGTTCCCAGAGCCACAGATCCATAGAGGCAATTCTGGAACCTCAAAACCCCAGAGCTCATGCAGGCTGCCAAAATGCTAGGGAAGATACTCTACTGAAACTGAGAACTAGCCTTTCACTGGTCACCAGAATCACAGGCCACCCAGACCAGAAGGCCAGAAAGGAAATGGAAACCAAGGGAAAAAAAATAACCTTCCAACAAAGATAAACTCAGAAATTGACACCTAAACTTATTGTTACCCCAAAGCCAGATGACTAGAGGTCAGTATAAGAACATAATCAACACCAGCCTGAGCAACATGGCACCACTAGAAGCCAGCTCTCCTACTGCAGTAAGTCCTGGATATTCCAACACAGCTGAAGCACAAGAAAATGACCTGAAAGCCAATTTTATGATGATGATAGACGTCCTTAAAGAGGAAATGAAAAAATCCCTTAAAGAAATCTAGGAAAACACAAACCACAAACAGACAACGGGAAGAAATGAATAAATGCCTTAATGAAGGCCAAAAAACACAAACAAACAAACAAACCCAAACAAGCAGGGGAAAGAAATGAATAAAATTATTCAAGACCTTATAGAGGATATCTGTTCTATGACCCTGAAGCATAGCCCTAGAGACATAGCAGGTGACTGCCCTACCTGCCTATGACCTTGAAGTGCATGCCCCTGGGGTGTCCTCTCAGCTACCCTTAAGACCTAAGATGTACCTACATCTCTCTCTTCGTTCCCTCATAGGACTTAGATGCAGGACTGACTCAGACGGTCAGAATAGCGTGAGACTGTGCCTTGGCATTCCAGAACCTGTGACAATTGTGTTCTGTGCAGTGAGTTTTTCTTTTCCTTGTCCCTTAAGCAGACTCCGTGGATTTCTTGCTTTAAGACCCGAAAATGGAAATAGAAGCAACAAAGAAAACACAAACAGGGTATCCCGGAGATGGAAAATCTAAGTAAGCAAAGGGGAACTACAGACGCAAGCATCACAAAACACGAGAAACAGGAGAGAGAATCTCAGGCATCAAAGATACAGTAGATGAAATTGATACATTGATCAAAGGAAATGTTAAATCTAAAAAATTCCTAACAAAGAAAAAATACATATTTAGTTAAAGACATTAACGGTATGAATCACTGATCTTATTTCATTTGAGTCTTCAATAATAGTTATGAATTTTAATTTTTTCTTATTTTTTGTAAAATGCATTTTTTCTCTAGCAAAATATTTTTCCTAAATTTTTGGGAATCCCACACGATGCCCTCCAATCACTCTTACTTCCCACTCCACCCAGATGCACCCTCCCACTCTTGCTCCCTTCTCCTTCCCTCCAAAAAATAAAACCCACCAAGTCCGGTTTCATTGACCATATACTAACTGGAGCATGTTCAAACTCTCAGTGGCCAGCACCTGAAAGTAAACTGAGTCCTTCCTCACCCCTACTCCTTGCCGGAAGCCATCAACTGTGAAGTGCATCTTTATCACAGTTTTTAGGGATTCAATAGCTTCCTGTCTGGACTGTTTTCTGTCTCTGTCTCTGTCCTCTCTCCCTCTCTCCCTCCCACCCTCTCTCCTTCCCTCCATATATATATTAGTTGAATTTCTAAATGGTCTTATTAAATAAAAAACACAGAGCCAGAAATTTGGGTTAAAGCCTTAGAGAGATCAGAGAAATACAGAAAGTCACCAGCTAACCTCACCTCACCTACTCTACCAAAGAGCACAACTTCCTATCTACCCAGACTTATATGCCTTGCTTTTTTATGCCCTCTCCTTGGCTCTTAGCCCAGCTACCTCACTTCCTTGTTACTGCCTGTCTGTACAGACCTCCAGGTCTCTATGGTTGGTACTGGGATTAAAGTCGTGAGTCACCAAGCTTGGCTCTGTTCCCTAGTGTGGCCTTGAACACACAGAGATCCTGCCTGCTAAGGAATTGAGGGCTTCTACTGCCTGACTTCTTGTTTTCTAATAATGGCTGGCCTTTTCTGCCTGATCTCCAGGCAAGCTTTACTTATTAACACACAAATAAAATATCACCACATTTCAGCACAAATAAAACATCATCACCATATTTATGGGATGGTTGTCCCAGAAAGAAGCCTTCAGTGGCTCTCATTCTCAGTGATGAGCCTGCAGTCATCTACACCACTGCAAAAGAAGTTTCCTTGCCTATAGCAGCCAACAGTAGCTCGGACGCGGACATGGTTTCCCCCTGCAGTAAAGACCAAGGACAACAACATGGCCCGTGGCAGCATCTTGAATTGTGGTCATCGGCATGATCCCAGGCAGCAGCACAGACCAAAACCACAGACACCAACATAGCTTTGATTCTCATTTGTGTAAGTCTTTTGAGCAGGCTTAATCCTGAAAATGAACCATTCTTCTTCTGGGATATCTTGTTGCTTGGAGTCAGAGTGATTGTGCATTGGCAGCCTGTCCAGGGCCATGACCTGGGAGAGCTCGTAGCTGCCCTGCACCATTCTCCTCTAGGTGCTGGTACCCCAGGTAAAATTACTATCTTGCTTGCAGCCTGAGCCCATGTTATTCTCCCCAAAGTAGGGGGAGCAGTGGCGGCAGCAGCAGCAGCAGCAGCAGCAGCAGCAGCAGAAGCAGCAGCAGGTATGGTGGCGATGCTGCAGGTCCACCTTGGGCGGCCTCTGGTCTGGTGGGTGGATATGGGGAGCAGCGGCTTCGTGGTGGTCCAAGCCTTCTGGTGGCCCGAGGACCAGCTCTCCTCCACAACCACGTGTTCTTTTGTCTACTGTGGATACTGTGTGCCCTACAGGCTCATCTTTTGCTGCTGCTTCTTCCTGAAAATCTTGCTGGGTCTTTCAGGTCCCTCAGAGAAGGCCCGCAGGTCCTGGGGGCCGCCAACATCTTGAATCTAAATTTTAAATACGATGTCTGGGGAACCAAAAATGGAGGGCAAAATCACATACTTTGAAAACAGTCTTCCTGAAAATATTTCCCATTATTATTGATTCTGTAGAATGCTATTCATATTCATATTAGACATTGTATCAAAAATGGTCCTTGAAAATACGTCTTCAGAAGGGCTTAAAATCCTTTGCCATAATTCCACAACTTTTCATTGTGGCATCTAAGATAGGCAGGACAAACCTGAAAGATTCCTCATATTATCAAACTTCTAAATTCTGTTCTTATAAATCTGCTATATTAAAAAATCCGAAAAGATAAATTGAAATAGTTTGGGGTAATTTTATGTCACTTAATTTGCAGAGCTCATTGTTATGTATGATACTGTACATAATTATTAGAAACATTAAAATATAACATGATTAAACACTTTACCAAATATGTATAGAATTATCATTTTATGAAGTATTTAAGTTATCATATTGTTTTTTTGTTCTGATTATTACAGAAAGTTTTACTGGTATTTATCACGTGGTATCTATATTATTCAATCATCTCTTTTTTTTATAGAGTAAAATGAACACATTTTTAATGTAGATGTTAAGTCTCCCTCAAAATATCCTGAAATCCCTTCAGGAAAAATTACATTGAAATATATTTTAGGAAAAAATTAAACCTCTATTTTTATTCATAGCTTCTGATATTTAATAATTTAATGAGGATGATATTTTGCAGTAGTCATAAATGTTTTAAGAGCATACTCATTATTCATCGATAAATAAAAGAAATATGTGCATGTAATAATGATGAGACAAAAACAGAACCAGGAAATGTAAAGACAAAATGTGTATTTCTGACTCACAGAGTGGGATCCAATGGTAAGCACTGCCTCTGACTAACCACCATCAGCTCTCACTTGCCTCTCAGGACGCTTTTCCATGGTGGTAAAAGCCATTCCCATCAGACTCCTAGTACTCAGATGAAATTCTCCTGAGTGTTAAAAGAAGTTACGTGCACATTTCCAAGTATAATATATATTCCCCTATTGAGAAAAAAATGAGCTGAAATATAAGACATGATCATTTAATGTCATGGGTTTGAGAAGAGACAACTAAACCTGATTGTAGCACGAATCTTAAAAGGTCTTATTAATAAAAACAAACCTTGAGCCAGGTATTGGGGTGAACACTGGAAGATCAGAAAAGCTGAACAAGCCACACTTCTCAGCTGATCCTGTTTCCTCAGACTGGAAGCCTCTGTGTCCTCAACTGAATGGATCTCAGATGAACTGCTGCTAAAAGCCTAAAAGCTTAACCAACCCTAGTTCCTGGTCCTCACGCCTTAAATACCTTTCTGCTTTCTGCCATCACTTCTGGGATTAAAGGCGTGAGTCACCATGCCTGGCTGTTTGTAGTGTGGCTTTGAACTCACAGAGATCCGGATGGATCTCTGCCTTTGGAATGCTAGGATTAAAGTTGTGTGTGCCACCATTTTCTGGCCTCTGTATCTAGTGGCTGTTCTGTTCTCTGACCCCAGATAAGTTTATTAGAGTGCACAATATTTTGGGGAACTCAATATCACCACACCTGATAGCATGATACAACAAAGATGTTGGTTGGATACTTATGGCAGAAGGAAGTGCATTTGAAGATAAAGACAAGTCATAAAGGTAAAAAGGTTTGGAAGTGACTGGGATAATTATTTGCAGGCAATGTGCTTTTCTTAAAAACAGAACAGAATTTTAAAATATCATTTTGATACATTAAGGGAAAATTTAAAAGATTTCTAATAAAAACAAATTAAATATCAATACTATTTCTTCATACCAGTAATACCAATTTGAAAATAAGTACCTTCATTAGTAGAAAAATATATATTATAGACATTTTGAGCTATACAACTGAAAATTGTAAAGTCTGGTAAAAATAGGAAATTAATGCTTTTGAGTAGAATGCTACATCATTGTAAAAAATTCAGCTATACAATAACTAGAATTACTGCTAAATAACATTTGTTTAGAGTTTTGAAGGGAATTCTCTCCTAATTATGTTGTTGATTGGTTTTGCTCTTTGGGGGGTGGCCACCCAGCTCCCAAATAAATCACACACAGAGGCTTATTCTTAATTATGAATACTCAGCCTTAGTTTTGCTTGTTGTCAGGCAGCTTTTCTTAAATTATCCTATCTATCTTCTGCCTTTGGGGCTTTTATCTTTCTCTGTTCCCGTATCCCTTTTCTTTCCTTCAAAAATCCATGTCTGGCTGTGTAGCTGGCTGGCTGGCCCCTAAAGTCCTCCTCCTTCCTGTCTAGTTCCTTGATCTTCTTTCTCTCCTCCCAGACTTCTCCTTCTATTTATTCTCTCTGGCTGACAGCTCCGTCTATCTTTTCTCCTGCCTTGCTGTTTGCCATTCAGTTCTTTATTAGACCATCAGGTGTTTTAGACAGGCAAAGTATCACAGCTTCACAGAGTTAAACAAATGCAACATAAACAAAAGTAACATACCTTAAAATAATATTCCCCAACATAATTATAAGAAATATAATAACTTCTAAGATGTCTAATTAAAAAAGAGTAAAATTGAGAAATTATTGCTGTGGAATGTCTTTCTGTATGCTGTGAATATGTGTTGCTCTGATTGGTTGATAAATACAGCCACATTGGCCTATGGCAAGGCAGCTTAGAGACAGGCAGAAATCCAAGCAGATAGACAAGAAGAGAAAGGAGGGGCAAAGCGATGCTATCACACTGTCCTGGGAGCAGCATGTAATTGCACACAGGTAAAGCCATGGAATACATGGCAACTTACAGATTAATAAAAAATAGGCTGAGTTTAGTTATAAGAGCTAGCTAGCAAGAAGCTTGAGCCATAGGCCATGGCCATAAGTGTGTAAATTATATTAAGCCTCTGAGTGATTATTTTATAAGTAGCTGTGGGTGGCAAAGATTCACCCTGACCACAGATCTGGGCAGGACCAGAGAAACCTTCAGACTACAAATGGCATCTAGATGTGGTGGCAGAGTTTCTACCTAAAACCTGAGAGAGCTTAAAAAGAAATTATAAATGTAGCTAAGAGCAATTTCCTAATTCATGTCACTCATGGCCGGCCGTGGTATAATGACGTGTCCCCTGGCTATGGCAGATTCGAGGCATGTGGGCCTGATCTACAGTGTGGTAGATTCCCACCACAGCACACGGAGCTGTCTTCTAGCTGCACACCATGCTGCATGGTGGATTTACCCTTTACTCATACAGATTAAAAAGAGTTTATGGGCCAGCTGCATGCTACCTGATGGCAGCATGGACCTCCCGAGTTGGAAGGGTGAGCATACCTCTCCTGGGTACCCCTACCCTATTGGAAAGCTGAAGTTGAGAGGCAGGCAGCAGCCACATAATTTTAAGAAATAGAATAACTTCTAACACACAACTAGTTAAAAAAAGAGTAAAAATGAGAAACTCTCAAGGCCAGTATTATAATTCATTAAAATCTTTATCTGTACCTGCTAACTGGGGACAGGAGGACGCTTAATAGTACAGAACAAAGGAATAAAATGCAACTTTACTTTTTCTAAGTCTTTAAAAAAGGCTATTATGGGAAATTCTAAAGTGATGGAACGCTAAAGTAATAAATACTTTAGCAGGAAAGCTAAAGTAATAAATACTAAATTACTCTCCTGTTGTCATTAACAATGGGGGCGTACTGTAATACTTCTCTAATTTGTTGTTTCTTTTTTATTTTAGTATAATATTTATATAAATTAAAACTTTTCCCTCATGCTTTCCATAG
>CABHPH010162117.1:0-41823 GCA_902168325.1 Peromyscus nudipes | reverse complement strand
AAAAAAAAAAAGAAAAGAAATAATGTCTTCCCTGTCTGCATTCTGTTTGCATTAGAAGTGGACTTATTTAAACAGCTCAGCACTTAATTGACAGTAGACTTTTGCTTGTTGAACAAATAGTGAACATTCCATAGTTTGGTTTGGTTTGTTGTATTTATTTGCTTAATTTTTCCAGACAATATATTTTAATCATATTCTTTTTCCTCCCCAACTCCTCCCATATCCTCCCCACCTCCTTAGCCACCCAAATTCATACTCTTTCTCTGTTTAAAAAACAAAAACAAAAACAAATCAACAAACTCTGAAAGACTGAAATAAATAAATAACCAAACAAAAACAAAGAGCAAACCAAACATGATGATTCCGTATTGTGTTGGCCAACTGGTCCTGAGCATGTGGCCTGCCCATAACTTCTTCACCGTGTGCTGTTTCTAAAGGCCTTACCATGGTCCTTTTTTATCTCTTGCTTCTTTTGATGGTGGATTGGAGTGTCCTTGTCTCACCTAGACTTTCTTCCTGAACACTTCCTAAACAAAAGCTGTCCCTGACTCAACTGTTTCTAAGCACCCAGCCAGTTACCATGATCCTTGGCAGTCACTCAACCAATATTGTACAGTGAGTGGCTATCCACGTGTGTCAGAAAGCAATGGTTCCAAGGATCTACAAAACCCAGCTACAACTGATGTCAAAGTGGGAAATGCCAAACTCTCCTAGAATAAATGAATTGCATTCCAAATGCTGTAGAAGCACAAAGCAGATTGAATAAGAGAGAGATGGTCAAACCATATGCTGACTGCTTTCTCAAGAAGGCTTCAAGGCCTTTAATTAAACAGTTTAACCATAGGAGGCAAAAAAGGGGGGGGGGATGTGTTCCTAATTAATGCTTTAACCTCATTATGCTCACAGGACAGGGAATACAATAACTGTATAAGGATTTGGAAATCATTTCTGTAGAGTCCATGACTGGTTTTTGTTTTGCTTTGTTTTGTTTTTTGATGAGTTTCAGTCAGTTAGCTTCAAAAGAAGCTGGTGTGCTAGCCAAATTGATATAAATCAAGCAGATATATATTGATATAAACCAGTTTATATTGATATAAAACAATAGTCTGGCTCGGGCACATATAGATGGAAGGGAGCTCATCACTACAATCTATTTTCTCTCACCTTAAAATTTCATAAAAATGTGGTATTGTGTGGTTATGAATATATACCTATGGGGAAATAATTGTTTGTGTCAAAGTTTACCTTGAATATCTTTTATGCTGTATGCAAAGTAGAGTGAAATGTCTGTGTATTTATTTTTACATTTCTCAACAGGCACACTCCAGTATGTTATCTGTGTTTCTAGTATAAACAGATTAGAGTTATGTGGCTAAGTATTAGAGGAAGGAATTGCTAATGGTTAGAGGCTTTGTTTTGTGTAAAACATTTTCCTTCTTTCATTCATATAATAGATCTTATAAATTTAAATATGGATTCAATGGAATATGCTAATTGACTCAATCCCAGTCCTTTTATGAAAAGGAATTGTGTAAAATCTCGTACTCTTCCACACACATACAAAACCAATTAACAAAACCAAATGTAACAGTGAGCAATCCAAAGATTAGTACAAATCATTTTTTAAGTCAGGTTATCAATCCTATAATATTTTAAAGTAAAACTTACCTTTAAATTAAAAAGTTGTTTTAAAAGAAACTCTTTGAGTTTTTGTTTCTGTCCTTTGAGACAGAGTCTTGGATGTAGCCCCGGAGTGATATAGTGTTTGCTATGTAGCCCAGGCTATGCCAATTCCTTTCTTTCAGATATTTGAATGACCTAGGTTGCTTCCACTCTCCTCCCTTCCCCACCCATGGAAAGCATGTGAAAATTTGACGACACACTCCACAAACTTTATCCTTTTGTTTCGCTCCATAACGTTCAGACTATTTTTTAATTATAAGTTTTCTCTAGTCCCGCCAGCTCCCGCAGCCCCATGGTCCTGCAGCTGCTCTGACCCAAATAAACACACAGAGGCTTATATTATTTTTAAACTATATGGCCTAATGGCTTAGGCTTCTCACTAGCTAGCTCTTCCATCTGAAATTAACTCATTTCTATAAATCTATGCTTTGCCACATGGCTTGTGGCTTATTGGTACTTTACGCCTTGCTTCTCCTGGTGGCGGCTAGCAGCATCTCCTCTGCTCTGCCTTTCTTCCTCTCTCTCTAGTTGGAATGTTCCACTTAAACTTATTCTGCCTCACCATTGGCCAGCTTTATTTATCAACCAATCAGAGCAGCATATATTCACAGCACACAGAACGACATCCCACAGCACTTCCCCTTTTCTGTTTAATCAAAAAGGAAGGTTTTAACTTTGACATAGTATAATTACATATAATAGAACTGTCATCAATCAAGAATTACAGTTATGATATCTAGTCTATTTGTATTTGGCAAAATTAAAGAAAATATTCTATCTATCCTGTGTTTGTGAGTCTAAAGTTTTATATCTAATTTATCTTTTATCATAACCAAGGAAAATTATAACTATCTAGTCTTCAACTACATCAAAGACCCCAGAAGGATATAGCATTACCTAAGTAAACAGGAAATGCATTGTAAGCAACTTCTAAAATTCTGGAACTGACGGAGACAGCTGCCTGCCAAATGATAGGATTAAGGGCATTTGCTACTGCTGCCTGACTTCTTTGTTTACTTATAATGGCTGGTCTTTTTCCTCTGGTCTCCAGGCAAGCTTTATTTATTAAAGCACAAATAAAATATCACCACATTTCAGCACAAATAAATATCACCACCCTATTTTGATGAACTGAAAATATTAGATCACCAACTTAACTTTTTGTCAACTCCATACCTCCTAGAATCACCTGGAAGGAGGAAACTTCAGTGGAGGAATTGCTCCCATCAAACTGGCCTATAAGCAAGTCTGTGGAGTATTTTCTTGGTTCATGATTGAAGTGGGAGGGCCCAGACCCTGATGGGCATCAACACCCCTGATCAGGTGATCCTTGATTATATTAGAAAGATGAATGAACAAACTATGGAGAGCAGGCCAGTAAGCAGCTCTCCTCTGTGGCCTCTGCTTCAGTTTCTGCCCTGACTTCCCTTCATGATGGACTGTAAGGTGTACTGTGAAATAAACCCTTTCTTTTCCAAGTTGCTTTTGGTCACGGTGTTTATAAACAGAACACAAACTAGGACACTGTTATATCCCCAACCTCAGCCTTTTACAGTCTGTGGAGCTGTGATGGACAGTTTCAAGATGATCTTCGGTGGTCCTTTTTGCTGTCCCCAGCTTTGTACCATCCCTTCTTGGTCTGCATCAAGGCTGCCAAGAAAACACCACACTGTGGGAACGAGGGTTTGTAACACTTGGCTAATCCGAAGGTCATCTCAGAGAACTTCCACCTTGGCCTGTTGGATCGCTCATTCTGGGGGCAGTCAGCTGCCTGTCAAGGACTGTGAACAACCTGTTAGCCTGCCATGGTTTCATGGACGACAGCAGAGGACAGAGATTACATGGTATCAAAAGACATTTATTACTGAAAACGATGACAAAAGAAAATGGAGGAAAAGCAATTGCTAGTTACTTGGACCACTCTTCCTACAGCCCAGAGCAAAGAAAGCTAAGTGAAACTTGTCCGTGGGGTGGCTTGCATCAAAGGAGGTGAACTTCGAATTTAGGGAATCCGTTATTTTACAATGGGCTGTAAACTGGGTCTACTTTCACTTTAAGGAGTCTTTATCTAATTCCCTTTGATAGCTCAGTTGCTACAGCAGAGGACTGTAGGTGGTCTGATCTAGGGTGTTTTTTTTTTTATCTTTTTTATATCAGAGATACATGAAAAACCTTACCCTTTGCTCTGCAGGGTGAGTATCTGTGAAAGGGACTATTCCTATCTACCAAGGCCATTTGCTACGCAAACACCCTTGAGAAGATTATTTAGAACGAAAGAAGTTTCCAGTTGCCCTCCTTATGTGCTGAGTGACCCGCAGAAAAATGGTTGTCCTGAAGAAAAATCCACGAGGTAAACTGAGACCTCCTTCCAAAAACTAACATGCCCTGCCCGGCAGGTGTTTGAGCCACATGGAGAGTAGAAGAAAAGGCTCTAGGCCCAATTACCTCTTCGGATCACTAATTTCCTAGCCAAACTCTCACTTATAAAGGACCTCACACCAGATCCACCCAGGAAATCATCTCCAAAATTCTGACACAGAAATTATGAAGAACAATATAATTTCAGACCATTGGTTTCGATTTCAGGGCTTTTACTGAAAAACAGGGCTTTGCTCGTTCAGTCACAGTGTCCCCCCCATCTCCTTCAGCACTTGTGGTACAGACGGATTTACTCTGCTGTGCCTGCTTTTATGTGGGTATGCAGCATTCAAACCCAGGTCCTCATGCTTGCTCAGCAGGCAGTATTCCCACAAAGCCATCTATCTCTCTAGCCCTCTGTGTCATTAGGTTTCTGTGGTGATTGCTTAAACGACAGTGTGTAATCATTCCAAAGTTTCTGAGCTTAGAAGGAGGGTGTTTTCATAACCAGTCTCAAATGTCTCAGTGCCTTTGGGGACAACATAATAGAACACAGCTAGAGGGTCTGTGCAGAGCGCTAATGAAAGCTCAAAGATTCTCAAGAACACTTTCATCAGAAACCTGGCCACCTTCGAGGAGGCTGCCAGGAGAGCTTGAAGGAGAGGGAAGGAATGTTACTGGATTCTGGAAGAAAGGGACCCTTGTTATGTAATGGCACAAACTTAGCAACATCCTTGCCTACTCTAACATGGAAAGTGCCAAATGCAGCCAGTGAATTGGTAGCCTCTGCAGGGAGATGTTCAGGGAGAGTGCTGAAGATACCACCTGGCTTCTCCCTGCTTAGAATGAAAGGAGAGAGCTAATTGGCCCTTGGGGTTTCTGGAGGATACATAGCATGTTATGGAAAGGGTATATTTATGCAAAGAGTTCCCAATTTGGCACTTATGTTTGGAGAAGGTAAATAATTTCCTGTATTTAACATACTTCTTTTAACCTTATGAACAAGACCATTAAAAAAAATTAAGATAGAAATAGTCAAAGAGAAAGCAGGGATTTTGCTCTTTTCTTCAGTGATCTTGCAGGTAAACTCCTAGGACAATGTGACTATCAATAATACTTGCAGTATTAGTTTCCTGGAGGGTTTTATTGCCCTAATCTGTAGTACACAGTTGGACTGCTGTGACCTAACAGGTTTCAAGAAACTGGGAGCAGAAGCACATTGCAGAGCTGCTTGTCTATTGTGAACACTCAATAGAGTAGAAGATGAGGAGTGTTCAAAATAGAGTAAAATGTGAGCGTTCAAAATAGAGTACTAGTCTTTGAGAATATGCATCAAAAACTTATAGGCAAGCTCTTTCCCACCTTAAAGTAACTATTTTACCTTACTTTGCAAATTTCTGAGCAACTATAAGAGAAAGAAAGAAAGAAAGGAAGAAAGAAAGAAAGGAAGGAAGAAAGAGAGAAGGAAAGAAAGAAAATAAAAGAAACTTGGTCAAAAAGATTCAGTGTTCTCTTAGAATGCCAACTTGAACTTGGCAGGGCTTTAAACTGCTCTCTGAAAGCTAAACACATTGGACTGATTCAGATGAGAAGTGATTTGGAAGTTCATGCAAAGGAGTTTCTGGAACTTTCTTAATCACCTGCTGCTACAGCCATTAACCTCTTGGTGTCTGTTAACTATGTTGTGATACATAATTTCTAAATATTTTTTTCTAAAAAAAACAAAAAAACCAAAATCAAACAGAACAGTCAGTCATGTCATAAATCTAGTTCAGAACATAAAAATTATTCTTGGCTTGTATGATGTAATGGGAACTTTTGAATTTTTTTGACTCGTGTTCTAAATAATTAAAAAAAACACACTCTTAAATATGCTAGCATGTATGCACACCAGAACGAGAAAGAGAGATGGGGTAGGAAAGGAAAGAGGCCTCAGTAAAATAAATAAATAAAAGCAGTTTTCTTTATTGTTTTGGTCTTGTAGGAATATCTGCCTTCAGCAAAGCAATGTGGACTTTTTTCAAAAACTCATCGAAATGATATAATCACTCGGGGAAGGGGTGGAGTGTCTCATTATTTGCAGCAATTGGGTTCCTGGCTAGAACAAGCACGGCCTCTGTTCCCTAGTAGTGGTTTGATATCTACTCTGGTCTTCTCAACCCAGATCTTGGGGGCCTCCTTCTTTTGAGTTCTAGATGCAAAGGACCTAATAAGAAACAGGGCAATCACACTTGTTCATAAAGTGTTTTTTCAACACAGAGTGCAATGTCTGAGAGTTGGGAAAACTGCATCTTGATCAAGATTGGCCCACACTTTGCTATGGAATTACTCTTATCTTTGGACCAAAGTTTCCTCATCTATAAGATAGAGGAGCTGTATAAAGTAATAGGAACTTCTCTACCCACTCAACTACTTTATGATTCTCAAGGCTATTTCCTTTCTGATGCCTATAACCTGATACAAAATTAACCAGGCTGTGCTAAACAGTACTATTTGTAAGTAATTTTTTTCCTCACTGTACACAGCTCTGTGAAGTCAATGTACAATTGTTTTGAAAGCTGAACAAAAAAATATATGACCAGTCACTACAGTTTAATAATAGTCTAAGAGTAGTGGAAACCCCATGACCTGGAAGCTATTGGAAAGGTCATGATGTGCAGGTGCAATATGAGTTATTTGGCATCCTTGTCACTAAAATCTAAGCTTGAGCAATCTTTCATAGAGGTAGATTTCATGAAAGTTGATCAATTATTAAGCATATGTCCTCTCTTGACTCTATTTGCTTCAATAACAAGACAGGTTAGAATTAGCCCAAGAAAGCATGTATTCTGTGCGTGAAGGGACACTGATGTGAATGAGACTATATAACTTGTATTTTGTATTAGATGGATTTTTGTTCCAAAGAAACAAGACAGCCGTGATGTTAGCTACTGATTCTTTTCTAAAATCCATCATTTCACAGCATTATGCGTACATCAGTATGATTATTTTTAAATACATTGGATGAAGTGAGCTTTTAATTGGAAATACTTTAAGCACATACAGTATGCTGTACAAAACTACTGGGCATAAGTGAAAGTATTCTAACGCTCAAAAAGATGTTTTCTTTAAAAACATAAGCATCTTTTGAAAAAAAATAGAATAGCAATCAACTTCAAAGGCAGAACTCTACAGAGAACGTTGTCAGTTTTCTGGCTTTTTAAATCTACCCCCACCTCCACCCTTTAAAAAAGCCCCAAAGTGAACAAACTTTCTGAAGTGGAACACTTGAACAGTTGTTTTTTCCCATACTACTTTTAACATCTTCCTTTCCATTCTTAACTTCCAGAAAAAATCATCCCTTAAAGAACCTCACTTCATAAACAAAGTCTCCAGGCAATCAGCAGCATCTAAACAGGAGGCAGAGCTGTAGGTAAAACGCGTCTTAAAAGGCTGGATCGTCACGTGTTCCTCTCTGACAAGCCGAGCCAAGCCAAAGGGCATCCAGCAGCATTCCTCTGTTATCCCTTTTGTTCTCTGCCAGTTCGTTTTCATTCACTGGAAAGGCCAATTTTCCACATGCTATTCAACGTGGTGTGCTCATTTGAAAAAGAAGTGAGAAAAAGAACTTAAGATGCTGAGGGCTTAACTCATTCCTCCCTTCTCTCCCCTCCTCCTCAATAACAAGTTCTCTTTCTTCCAGGCTCAGGGAGAGACAAATGCAGACTTATTTAGCCCCCAGATTGAAGGCCTGCCCGGTCAAACAGTGAGTGCCGCTTGTCCCCGGGCTGAGTAGCGTTTTCCAGGTGGGACTGGTTAGGTGCTTTCTGTGGACTACCCTGTTTTTATGACTTTATACTCACACCCTCCTGCCAAAGATCAGCTCAGCAAAACATGGACATGGGGGGTGGGGGTGGGAGGGGGCTGTGTGCTTTGTCTCAGAATGAACAGCTAAAGAAATGGTACAGTTTCAGAAAGGGAGTCAGCGTTACTGACCTCTGGGAACATTGCAAAGTAATGCACATGCTCAAACCCAGAAAAGTTTCAAAATGCAGCATCTTCAGAGTGGGTTAGCATGTAGAGATGACACCACTTGGGAACAGTCGTCAATGCTCTTGTAACAAAAAACAGTTCTGCAGCTTTGCTAATGCAAAGAGCCGGAGGAAAACAGAAATCTAAACCATCTAGAATGGAGATGGTCAGTAGCAGATGGAAGCTGATCTGTTGGGATATCAACGTATTGCACACACTCCAAATAGTGTTGTGCTGGGGACGCTGTATGAGGAATTACTGACAATGGCTCTCTTATATTTTGGCAGCATTTAAGACCTGTTCCATCTCTTAAAAAGAGAAAGTGAGGCACAGAGGCATGAGGTGGCATTCAACTGTACCACGGGTAGTTAGCAGAATGGGCAGAACTGCAGTGTGGTATTCCTGACAGTCAACTCAATTCATTAAACCTGGACTCTAGTCTTCCTCTGAAAGGAACTTATCCTGCTTATGTCAGAGATGTGAAGATAAATATGCAAGGCACAATCCTTTCTTCTAAAGATAGAATAATGGAAATGCAATGCAAATATCAAGCTAACTGCATAGAAAGCAAATGAATCCCTGAGAAACACAAACCAAACTTTCCATCAGATTCCAAAGATGGGCAGAAGAAACTTACCCCAGATTCTCACTTCTTCAGTAATGATTCCTGTATTTCACACAAGATAATAAAACAGTGACTTGAGAATACAATAAAACAAAGACCTCTGAAAATTTACCAGATCCATCAGGTGGCTATCCAAATTAAGGATAACCAACTCAGGGCCTAGAGTATATGAGCGTTCAATGTATGGGTTATTCTCATTAAAACAAACTTGTTGTGATTGATGTTACAATGAAATAGTGCTCTCTTCATGGCAATACAAGTTCATTAAAATTCGAACATGATACAATGTAAGAAAACGCGCTATTTCAAAAAAGCCAAGCATGAGAAAAATACCGAGGAGTATAGTTTATTAATGAGCCTGAAATCTATACTTGCTTTTACTAGTCATTTGTGCACAAAATCTTATTCTTTGGATCCTTTAATAACCCTGTACATGCTTATACTGCTAAGTTTAAAATAAAATGATATTCAGAGAAAGTGAACAGTGATATGAGAACTGGACTCAGACTTTCTGAAAGCAAACTTTGTACCTAGAGGGCCAGCCTTTAACATCAGCCTGCTGGAGGACGCTCACGGTGCATCATTGGTGACGGTGAAGCGCTACAGAGGACGCAAGTGAACCTCCCTTTAAAAGAACATTGCTCTTGCTTTCAGTGAAGTGTGCAGAGTTAGGAGAAGAAGAAGAAGAAGAAGAAGAAGAAATGCTTGCTTTCCTTATAAAATTCTTCAGTTTTGAGATATTGGCATAAGCCCAGGAAATTTTGCCATGGTATAGGAGAGGGGAACTCGCTGGTTTAAGTGAGAGACAGTTAATAACCCAAAAAGATTTGATCAGGATAAATCTCACCACTCATGCTTCTAACCTCCCACCCAGAAATTTCTTTTGTTTTAATCATGTATCTATGTATATGGGTGGTTTTTCTGCATGTATGTCTGTGCATCATGTGCATGTCTTGTGCCCAAGGAGTCCAGAAGAGGGTGTTGAAGTCACTGGGACTGGATTATGTAGGGGTGGCTGTCTGTGATTCACCCCTGAAGCACCCCTCCTAAGCAGGCAGCAGGTAACTTCTAGGTACCTGCCCCTAATCCGGGCAGGGCCAAGACAGAGACCCCTCAAGACCTGAAATGCACATGTGCTCACTCTCTCTTGGCTACCTCATGATCCTGGATGTTGGATTCTGGTACACAAAAAAATTCTTTTATGTTTGCTTTGTTTGTTTTTAGTGTCTAGATAAGAGCCAGAGAACCTAATAGATTTTACTTACTGGGTTTATGTTTCCATCGTTTGGTAGAGTTCATTAGCGCATAAGTAGATGCGTAACTAGGCGGGAAATTTAATTGCTGGTGATTTACATGCTCTTATTACTTGTCACCAGCCACCAGAAAAAAATAAACAGTGACATCAGGTGGATCTGTAAAAATCCACCATCATATTTGAAAATTCTCAAAAGGATACAAGTTACAGAATGTCAAGCTGACTCAGAGTAAGTATATGGATGTAAGATGAAGAAAAGGGGGACTTGAAAAGATTATTATGGGAAATGGTTCTTCACTGATCAAGTGATGGTTTAGTTAGGCCAATTTAAGATTTCAAGAAATTGCTGTCTCCACTGGCACAGGTGTAATGTTAGACAGTTTGGAAACCGAAGCAGCTGAAGACATGATCTGTTTCCGCCTCTGAAGTATTGCTCTAGCCTCCATTTTTCCAAGGCTGGGCTATTTAGCAACGCTAAGCTAATGGAAATGTCTGCAGTAGCACAGGGCCATTTCATAAATGACTGGAGGCCAAAACCTATGTTCTCTTAGATGACCCAGTGATATCTTTTCTACAGAAGATACACAATAAAGGAAAATTCTTAGTGAACTTTAAAAAAATATTTTTTTTTAAATCACGAAGCTTGCCAAGTTTGCCTCCAAGTGTTCTAAAGTTGGTTTTGGCATGTCTGTTATCAGTCATCTAAATGTCAGTGGGAGACCTTCCTCACGGGAAACAGATGGTCCAGGCACTTCAGAGAACTTAAGGAGGGTTTATTTACAAAGAGACGAATGGCCAAGATGGAGACGGAATTTAGGAAACTGCTAGAATAATACAGGGACCCGGAGCACCAGCAGCAATAGAGAGTCCTTTCTCCTCTCCCGCCCCTTGCCAGAGGTAAAGGGAGGAAAGAGGTGAAAACAGAGGCTAACTGGAGAGGCAGACGGTCTCCACCACCGGGGGGGGGGGGGGGGGGGGGGGGGGGGGGGGGGGAGCCGGCCCCAGATAACTTCACAGGAGGAAGTCAGGGAGTGTAGGGATAAGCCCCTTGATGTTGTTCTTCCCTATGTTCTAGCTTCTGCTAGGGTCCTCCTTAGAAGTCATGGGTATGGAGGGTGTTTTGTTGGGCAGATGAATCAGCTCTTTCTCCTCTATGCTGAATAGTCTGATGTCAACTTGACGCAAGCTAAAGTCATCTTCGAGGAGGGAGACTCAATGGAGAAGATGCCTTCATAAGATCAGACTGTAGGCAAGCCTGTAAGGCGTTTCTTTTTTTATTTTTTTAATTTTTATTTATTTATTTATTTATTTATTTTTTTGGCTTTTCGAGACAGGGTTTCTCTGTGTAGCTTTGCGCCTTTCCTGGAACTCACTTGGTAGCCCGGGCTGGCCTCGAACTCACAGAGATCCGCCTGGCTCTGCCTCCCGAGTGCTGGGATTAAAGGCGTGCGCCACCAACGCCCGGCAAGGCATTTCTTAATTAGTGATTGTTGAGGAAGGCCCCAGCCCATTATAAGTGGGGCCTTTCCTGGGCTGGTGGTCCTGGCTTCTATTTAAAAAAAAAAAAAAAAAAAAAAGCAGACTGAGCAAGCCAGAAAACAGCACCCCTCCATGGCCTTTGCATCAACTCCTGCCTCCAGGTTCCTGTACTATTAGAGTTCCTGTTGTGACTTCCTTCAACGATGGACTACAATATGGAAATGTCAGCCAAATGAACACTTTCCTCCCCAGCTTGCTTTTGGTCATGATGTTTCATCATAACAATAGAAAACCAAACAAAGACACTCTTTACCTCCAGTTCTTTCACCAGGTGGAAAGCTTGTGCCTGTGTTCAAAAAATATCAGTCCTATCACGTCTCATTCCACTGTGGGGCAGGATCAGCTGAGTCCCATTTCTGCCCAAAGCTAGTACAGTTAATCCTCATACAAGGGAGTAATGGCAAAAAAGAATGGAAAAAATGATGAAGCTCCACAAAAATACAGCTTCTAAAATACTTTCTACAGATAACCAATAGGGTAACTTGAGTCCTAACTGCTGATTCCACTACCCAATTCCATATCCTCATACTTCAAGATTTTTTTCTCCAGTGGGTTGACTTAACAATTACTTTCTTCTTTTGTGTCCAGGATACTATGAGCTGTAACTCTCAGGAGCCTGTGGGTGTGAGTCTGAAAAAGATCACTATTGGTTAATGAGACAAAGAAGAGTTAAAAGAATTCCAAGAATCATTGTTTGTAGTTTCATCCATGGCTCTAAGATACTCCCATCCAATGAGACAGGCTAGCACAGCTTCCTAATAATGACTGTTTCTTGGTAGAATTCTAATAGATCAAACCTTTAATCAGTGCTATAGTTGTTCATTCCTTATAATCACCCCCTGAGCTAACTCATTGGCTACATCTACTCTGGGATGATAGGAGAATCAGGCTGTTTCAAAGGCTGTTTCAGTCGAGAGACTGTCTGTCTTTGCAGGGCAGGGAGAAAGATACCATGATAGATGAAGACGTCATGGGAATAGGAAGAGGCAGGGTGCTGGCGAGGCTCTCAGGAATCCAGAAGGTTGACCCCACCTTGGTCTGCTGGTAGCAGTCCAGAGGACGCCTGGATCGGTCTACTCTGGTGACCAGTCTAGCAAATAACCTAGCTGTTACCATAGAGCCTTTGTCTAGTGACTGATGGAGGCAGATACAGAGATCCATGGCCAGGCACCAGTCTGAGCTCCGGGAATTCAATTGATGAGAGAGAGGAGAGATACTGTGTATACTCTTAACTGTATGTTCATTATTCTGTATTCTCTGGGTCTGTACATAGTTAAATGATTCTCTATCATGCTGTCAGAGGAGCTAACAGCCACAGACACTGCATTTCTGTCAGCATTTTATTCTGGGCAACAAGAGATAATTTGAATAACCATGATGCCCTCATAATATCATAGACTTTATCTGGTTCCTATATAACTCCGAAAGTCAGGTTATGTAAGGGTTTACAGACTCAAGTTGCTAAGGGCACTTATATCATTCTTACTTGTTTTCCAAGAGTCTCAAATTTTTCTATCAATAGACAACATTTGTTCGTGGCACAGATTGTCTACATCATTTCTACCATATAAAAATGTACATAGAAGCAAACTCTTCTCAACTAATACCACTTAAGTATAAGAAAGAAACTTTGCACTTGACTCTACTTGTTCATGACCCCCTGTATCACTCTAGCACACTCTAGTGCCATACTGTACTGTTATTTTGTTGTTGTGTTGGTGACTAAATGTTGGACAAGAAATAACTTCCTAAGGGAAAGGTTCGCTTCACTCATAGTTTAGGAAATCTAGTTTACCATGTGAAGAACAAGGTCAGATCCCATTCATGGCAGCAGATATTTGCTTACATCTTAGCAGATCTGGAAACAGAGAGGGGAGGAATAGTAATATTCTTCTAGTTTTTCTCCTTTTCCTTTTTTTAATTCAGTCCAGCACCTCAGCCTAAGGGATGCTGCCACCCACTTCTCAGAAAGAATCCTCCTTCCTCAATGAAATCTTTCTGGAAACACACTAAGATGTGTTTCTCCTAAGGAATTTTCCATCAGTCAGGTTGGCCACAAGGATTAGCCATCACAAGTGTCCTATCCACAGTTGTCTCATAGAGCTATCTTCTCAGCCCTGTGTTGTGGAAGATTAGTTGAAGGTGTGCTGCATTTGTTTATGCTGTGGAACATGTGTTTAATGATGCAAAAGTGTGTTGCATTTTTTTTTATGTTGAATTTGTTTAACTCTTTGAAGCTGTGTTACTTTGCCTGTCTAAAATATCTGATTGGTCTAATAAAGAGCTGAATGTTCAATAGCCAGCCAGGAGACCGGATAGGTGGGGCTGGCAGGCAGAGAGAATAAATAGGAGGAGAAATCTGGGAAGAGAAGACAAGGGATCAAAAAGAGAAGGAGAGGAGGACTCCAGGGGCCAGCCACTCAACTACAGAGCAAGCCACGGAGTAAGAAGTAAAGAAAAGTGTACAGAAATAGAGAAAGGTAAAAGCCCAGAGGAAAAAGGTCGATGGGATAATTTAAGTTAAGAAAAGCTGGCTAGAAATATGCCAGCTAAGGCTAGGCATTCATAAAAAAGAATAAGCCTCCTTGTATTTATTTGAGAGCTGAGTGATAGGCCCCCAAAAGAGTGAAAACAGCAGCAACAACAACAACAACAATAATATTTGGGCAGCCAATGTGGGGCCGAATTTCCAAATAGGGCCCGAGAAAACTAAAACAAACAAACAAACAAACAAACAAAAAGGACACGGCTCCTTTAAGAGTTTCTGCCAGACAGTGAGGCTTTGAGCAACTTTTTCACACGAAATAGAAACATAAAACTAAATAAAAAAAAAATGCCTGCTACAGTGCAAGGCACTGGCATTCCAGAGTTGGGGGGCTGAATGCAATTCCTGGTCAAATGTACCTCTGACCAGGCCATGAGCTTTAGGCTTGGCTTTCACGACCTGAGAGAGGAGCAGAGCCAGCCAATAAAGCTGCATGGAGGACCCTGCTGTAGCTTAGTAGTTTAAAGTTTGTTCACATGCTCAAAAAACTCTTAAGAGATACACAGTAAAGATAGATCCACACGGGGAAAAAACATCTCTAAGCAGGTTCCAGTGTACATAGACTTAAGAAAGAAAGAATATGGATATAGACAGTCATAGAAAGAAATAGTTTAAAAATAAGAAAGGCAAGTCTTTTAAGGGAGAGTAAAAGTAACAGAAAAAAAGGGCCACATAACAATGGAAAATACACGGGGAGTCTGGATCCTGCATGTTATTGTGCTGATTTTGAATTTTTTTGAATGCTGATGAGCAAAAGACAACTCCTGACAGACACAGGATTGAAAGAGGGACAGATAAAATAAACCAGCCTAGATATTTTAGGAATGCCTTAACTTAAAAATGGAAGTCAAAAATGCTTTGAAGAAGAGGTTTTTGCTTTTGTTCCCACAGGAGACTGTGGATTCCTTCCAGGTTAATATGGATCATGTTTGATTGGGGAAGACCTCCTGAATCTTGACAGGTAATATATATCAACAAAGGTCACTACTGGTCTTCCCAGGACTTAGCAATTATCTCATTTTTTTCTCAGGGATCCCTAAAGATGCCTTCACCCACAGACAACAAGCAGTCTGGAGAACATGATGCCCACATTCCCAAGAGATGGGGTGGGTGGTCTTTGGTTATTTGGTGGTTTGTGGATGTTTGTTATCATTTAGGGGAATATAGGAATACAGGATAACAAGACAACCATTAATCTCAGATATTTTGCATTGGCATAGATTTTGGTATATTGACACAAATTTAGAGTTATTTTCTTTATACTGTATATATGTTTCTTCTCTTGCTTGGGGTATTGTGCTTAAGTAGCTCATTTAAAATGCAATGTATAATTAAGAAATGAGGTTAGTAGTTAATATATAATAATCAAACCTGTAGTCACATTAGGTATGTTTTCAAGGTTAAAAAGGTATATTTTAGACAGATGATTTTCAAACACTTCAAAACCAACAGAATACAGCATTTAAAATGTTTTGTTAACATAGGGTTTTTCATGACAATGAGACACATCTCCTGGAAGCACCAATTTACTTCAGAGAAGAGGATGGGCATCGGAGAAAGTGCAAAGAGTATAAAAAACAAACAAAGAGAAAACAAAACCAAACACACCCAACAACAGCCCTGTTTATTAGCTCCACCGTGGTAGCAGCTTCATCCTTCTTGCGCACGTTAGATTGTTTGAAGTGTGGTTTAAACGACATTGTCTCAGTGATGACAAGTGTCTGATACTTCCCAGAGGCTGAGGTCAACGTCAAGGAATGTGTGCAAACTCCAGTTTCCTTTAACTCTTTACCATTTTGAGAAACTAGAGGGGAGGGTTTTTTTCCTTGACTTAAAATAAAAGGAAGGGAAGGGAAGGGAAGGGAAGGGAAGGGAAGGGAAGGGAAGGGAAGGGAAGGGAAGGGAAGGGAAAATATTACTGTCAATAAGGGATTGTTGGAAAAATAAAGCAATATGAAATTCACGGACAGCTTTAGAATCAACAATTTTTGTCAAGAAGCGCCCTAAAATGTCTTCCATGAAAATTTCAGGAGATAGAAAAAATATTTTCAAACTCTCTACATAAAAGCTTGACCGGAATGATTTTTAAACAGTAAGATCTTACCTAGGGTGAAAACGCATGAAATAGGAATTGGAAGTTGTTAGCCAAAAGGGAAAAAAAAAAAAAAAGAGGCTTTCAATTGAGGAATATGGACAGGAAACGGTTACTTAAAACGTAATCATGTGCTTCTGGTCCAGCACACTCAAAAAGCTGAGAAGCCACATGACCAGCCAAGGAAGATTGAGCAATAATTAGACTTTGGGAAAGAATTAATAGCAGACAAGACAATTTCAAACCCCTTTGAAGATTTTTGGATGAAAACACCTTTTAATTTATTTTTGTGCTCTTAACCTGAAGGAGCATCGACAAGAATTCAGCGAAGCAAAAATGTGGCAGAAAGAGCTCCAGAAGTGCTGGGAGAGAGCCAGGCTGGACAGACGGTTTTGCCTGCCACGCTGGCCCAATGGCAGGTCCAGAAACAGGCCCCGCATTCCACAGTTCCTCCCTGGACTCCAGGCTCACACTTTTTCCACTGCGCCATGCGTGTCCAGTAAGCGTTGCCTAAGAAAACATTGGCTAAAGAGGCCAATTTGGATTGGAACTGGGTTTGTCGGAAGACAGAGTTCAGAGTTTTTACCACATCTTCCTCGTGCTCCCAGTTCTTCCGTGGCTCTCCTTTCCAGTATGATGTGCTAACACAGCGCGTCATTCAGCAGTTATTCCCATTTTGCACTGTCTGTCCTGCCAGCTCTGGCTCCCTCTGCTTCTCCACAGGAAGGCTCTGTGCAGCCCAACAGCCCAGCCTCAGCCCCCTGCTGGTCCTCTGACACCAACACCCACGGAAGCATGGCCAGGCTGCTGCTCCCACGTGGACCCTTTCTATCCATGGTTCATGGAGGTGGTGGGCTCGCTTCTCATTTCGATTCCTTCTCTGGACACCAGAGCACAGACTCTGATGTGTCTGGTCAGGAAGGAATTCAGGAAATAGCTTTGAGAAAGCCTGTGCGCTTGGGTATGGTGCAGTTCACAGAGCTGCAGTTTGTGTTACCTGATCCCACCACGTGAAGGATCAAACGGACAAGCTCTCACGCTATCCAACTAGAGAATTTACAGAGGGCTTTCATATATAATGTCTGATGTCACAAGACCCAGCGAGAAAGGCCTGAAAGATGCTGTGAACCTTATGCACAAGAGAGATGAACTGAGTTCACAAGTGACTTGGCCAAGGTCACAGGTCAACTAAGGGACATCGGGGTTTGGAGCCATCTGCTGATTCTCTAGTGATCATATGACTTAATCTTTTTTTTTTTTCCTTCTTCTGTCCCTAATGATTTTCTTTGTTTGTTTTGTTCTACAGTTTTAAACACTGTGATTTACAGCTTTCTGGATAAAGCACTCTCGAGATGACAGAGTAAAAATAATATGTTTTGATACTTTGATATCAAAGCCACAAGGCTAGTAAACAGTACAATTATGATTCATAACTTAAAGTACTGCAGCTTACGAAAAAGGAGAAAATGAGAACATTTAATATTCAAGGGGACCAAGCACCACTGGGATGAGGAAGAGCGGATGAAAATCTAAGAGCCATGTTTTTAAATTAATCATGCTTTGAGAGTTTTTAAAAATTTAAATTATGTATAGCAAGGTGAAACAATATATAAAACCTAACACAAAGAAAAAAATAAACCCACAAGTTACAGATTTCTGTAATTCGTCCATCATATGTGTAAATGACTCATACCTGCTAAATGCAAACTATGAGGCAGGTGCAGTCCTGAATTCTTGCCATACGGTCGGTCATTGTCCCTCACAGCAGTCAACAGATCTGTACTCACCTCAACTTTCCAGGGGAACAAAGGCAAAACAAACAGCAAACAAAGCGAGTTGCTGAAACAGGTGAGGTCTTCTCCCCAAGCAAAGCTGTCCATCATAATGCTGTAGCCAGGAAAACTTGTAGACAAGGATTCCAGCCCATTTTAAATTATCATAAATGCATTTGAATTACAGTCTGTTTCTCATTTCTTGCCCATGTGTTTGACAAAAGTATTGAAACCCTCTGATCTCTTCTGAGAGCTTCATATAACTCCAGTGACAATATTTCCCCCGAGAATTTGAGTGTCAAGTTTGGGACAAGTTTCTCTGAGTTTTGCAGTGTCTGCACATCTGTTTACTTCTGCACACACAAGAAATGAATGCATGTGCCCAGCCAGGGCCGCCAGATGTCGATAATGGTGACATTTGATTGGAATAGCATCTAAGTTCCAGTGGCCTGATTTCTCACTTTACTCAATTCAGCCCTAGGTTTATGATGAAGTGACTTCGTGATATATAGATATTAGGATTTTGTTTTTCCTCTTTAAAATATGGTTATTAAACAAGGCATGCCTATAATGCCAGCACTTGGAAGACTGAAGCAGGAGGATAGCAAGTGTGAGGCCAACCTGCACTATATAGGAAATTTTAGGTTAGCCTGGACTGCTCATAGCAACACTCTGTCTCCTAAAATTGGAGTCTGGGGATGTAACTCAGTTGGTAGATAATTACCTAGTATGTGTAAGCAAGACTCTGGGTTTGATCTGCAGCTGTGTAATATGGTAGAACACACTTGTAATCCCAGCTCTAGGCAAGCAGAGGCCCGAGGATCAAACTCATCCTTAGCTACATAAGAAATCTGAGACCATGTGAATCATGTCTCTCAATAAACAAATAAATGAATGGACAGTTGATATCCCTGTAGGGAATTGATCCTCAATCATTTCACGGTTGAGACCTTCATTACAGTATTGACAGTGATGTTAAAATGATCGTTAAAGTCAGACAGATCTTGCTGGGACTATCAATCCTTGATTTTTAGATATATGACTTTCAGCTTTTACTGAGCTTCTCTCGACTTCAGTTTCTTCATTTGTGAAATGTAGTTCTTGATTCACACACTATGAGTGAGGATAAAATAATGTAGTAATTGGAAAATCGAAGGCATGCTCTCTTAGGGTTGTCTTAGTAGACAACTATAGGAAAAACATGGGGAAAATATAGATTTTTTTTTGTCAGAGAGAGAAATATAAATGTATCCACAAAACTGCTGAAGAATATAAGATTGTGGAGACTTCCATTTCCTGTTTTCAGTCTCTCTATGTCTTCTAAATTTTCATTAACTAAAACAAAACAAAACAAAATAACACAGGATTTTGCCACAATCAATGTTTAAAGAAAGATAGTGTCCTAATAGGAAAATCATTTCAGCATGTGGAGGCTGAGACCAGGACCTTCTTTGACTAGCTTGGGGGAAATTAAACACGATCTCTTGAGGTTTTATATTTAGCAATTTCATTTTATCTGATCTTATTTTTCTGTGCTATACTTCTGGTGACTATGCAGCCCCCAGTACCTTAAGCTCACTTTTTTTAAAATGTAAAGGCACTGGGTAGCTTGCTGAAAAATAGTTGCTCAGGATAAAGAGCTTAGGCGGTTAAGTTGGCAGCAAGAACACTGGACTTGGAAGAGATGTCTCTAGCACAAACCAAGGAAACTCTGAGGCTGTAATTTTCAGCAGACAGTCTAAGCCTGTTAGTAAGCAGTGATCCAAGATGAAGATCCTGTTACACCTGGCCACAAGTGTTTGGTGACCTTGTCAGTCTGTCTGGCCGCGCTTGCTTTCCTTCTAACTTTATTCGAGGAGAATCCTGGCCTTTAAAAAGAAAGTCACACCGGCTAGAGCACCCAGTGAACACCAACTAATCCTGACTTGAATTTTATTGTACTATGACTAAAACAACCTCTAGGTAGATGAGCCTTTTCTGAATGGAGGTGACTCTTGTAACTTGGAAAAAGTGAACACCAGCACAGTTTTCTGCCAAGGGAATCCTTCACGAAAACATTATGAAATGGAAACTCTTGATTTGGTTTAGACGTTCCCCCTTTGTAATTAGTCCAGTGCAATTTATTGAGCATTCAGTAGTAGTGCTTAAAAATTCTCCAGTGGTTAAATTTCTGAGGCTGGGATAACCCATACTTGTGTGGATTGAATTCATGGGGGTCAGTTCACACCTCTAACCCTACAAGCTGAAAACTAAAATTCTAGGTTTTTGAAACTCAGCCACAAAGGATGCAACATAGTAGCTACTCTGAGCTCAAGGTGATGCCATAAAAGGCAGTAAGCTACATTCACCAAAATGATTGATAAATCATGATCCTTCTTCCCTTGTGTGCACAACTGTGTATCTTCAGTTCCACATTTATTCCTTATAAACTTCATGATACAGCAGAGGGCTGGGAGCTGTGAATTGGGGTTTACATTTTCACTAGCAATTGCACTTAGCAAAAGATGCAAAAGTTTTCTTTCCTTTGCTTTCCAGATGCCCCTCCACTCTCACTGACTATGCAACTCCAACCATACCCATATCCCAGTAGAGAAGTTTCTGATAACCTTCACAATGCCGATTGACCCCCGTTTCCATTGAGGTGGAATGGTCAGGGTAATCACCCTGGTTTCTAACATTTCTTACTTTCTCTAGTCATTCATAAGACAAGGCAATGTCTTTCTCACTGCGGACGCCGCAGAGAATGCTAGAGATAGGACCTCCACGATAGAGAATTTAGTGGAGAAAAAGCATGACTCCGAGAAGTCTTCCAAACAACCCTCATGTCAGAGCTTCCTGTAGCACTGAGAGTTTGACTTGTGTAGTGGCAGGAAGCATTCCCTTCTCTTTGACGTGCTTCACAGCCTCGGAACAGATTGCACTCTTTAGCTTCGCGTTCCCTCGGGCAGGCTCTCCTGAGCACCACTGATGCTGGGATGCTGAAGGTCCTAGTGTCTGGTGTACAGCTCCCGTTGTCTCTTAGGCGGAAACAAACTCAACTGGCCAGAGTAGGTGGGAACTATTCTTCGTGTGAACCATACAGAGAAGAAACGCAGCTACATACTTGGTTCTCCCTTAGAACCTCAAACTGATTGTGAAAAAAAAAATTCAGAATGATCCTAGAAAGCATGAAAACGTACTCTTTGTCTTTTCTTTTCTCTCTTTTTTTCTTTTGTTTTTCTTTTGAGACAACATTTCTCTGTGGAACATGGCTGTCCTGGAATTCATTCAGCAGACCAGATTGGCCTTCAACTCAGAAATCCACCTGCTTCTGCCTCCCCAGTGCTGGGCCACCACTGCCTGGAAAAAAATGGACTTTCAAAAGCAATGAGCATTTAGCTTTGGTTTCAACTTTTCCTATGAGTCCTGAACACTGCATGCAAAAATAGAAAATTGTGAAAGGCAATTCACTAACTTCTCTATGTTTTGCTTGAGAATGTGAATACTGAGGGGTGAGGGACCTTGATTATACTTTGATAGGATTTCTATAGCGTCTGTGACTTATACATCCATTACTCGGGCTAGTGTTTATGATCAATTGTCTAGATTTAGTGTGGAAGAAAACTTGAAGTTATGTTGTCATATTCATCATTTTCTAATTTTTTTATTATTTGTGAATGTAATTTTCATGCATTAAACCAAGCATAAAAATCCAAAAACACTTTAAAACATTTTTTTCAGGGTAGGAGTTGTTGGACAGGTATAAGAAGGGGCAAAGGGAGGGCAACGAAGATGGGGGAGGAGCATCAATGTAATGAATTTTGTTTGAAAATCCTATAATGAGGAGTTGGGGATTTAGCTCAGTGGCAGAGCACTTGCCTAGCAAGCACAAGGCCCTGGGTTCGGTCCTCAGCTCCGGAAAAAAAAAAAGAAAATCCTATAATGAAACCTTTAATGCTATTATATCCTATAATGCTATGATAAACAACACAACCATAAGCAACATGGGGGTGGGAAGGGTTTATATTAACCTGCAGCTTACAGTCCATCATGAAGGGAATTCAAGGTAGGAACTCAAGGCAGGAACCTGGAGGCAGGAATAGAAGCAGAAGCTATGGAGAGATGCTGCTTACTGGTTTGCTCTCCATGGCTTGCTCAGCCTGCTTTCTTATACAATCCAGGGTTGCCTGACCGGGGGTAGCATGGCCCACAGTGGTCTTGGTGCTCTCACATCAATCATTAATCAAAAAATGCCCCCACAGACGTGCCTACTGGCCAGTCTGAGAGAAGTGATTCCTCAGTAGAAGTTCCTTCTTCCCAGATGATTCTGCCTTGTATCAAGCTGACAAACAAAAAGCAATGAACTCCCCTAGTGTGTTAATCAAAAACCTTTAATAAAAGAAGTTTTTTGAGATGTGTCAGCATAATCTCCCTCATCTTATATGCCATTGTGAATTACTACTGTAGTTTGTAGTTCTAGTCTTTTGCATCCATGGTTCACTTTACAGAAGGACATTCATAGACAGACTTTACATGGATAGAATTATTCTCTCTCTCTCTCTCTCTCTCTCTCTCTCTCTCTCTCCCTCTCTCACACACACACACACACACACACACACACACACACACACACCAGGTTATATTCTGAAAAATATTATTAAGCAACGCTTTCAAAATGAGTGACTCCAATGAAGACTTCCAGACTAGGTATGGGAGCCTGCATCATGCTAACATCAAAAAGTAATAAAAGAAAACTTTCCAAACATTTTAGTTTCGGGACTCTAAATGTGGTCAACTAAAAATGGTTTCCTGTTTCCAAAAAGATTTTTTTTTCTCTCAATAAGAAAATACTCTCTCTGGAAATATCAGATGTCCTCACAGTCATTTGATATTACTGAACAGAAGAACTGGGGGAGACAAAAACAGAAGAAAGTTGGGAAAGGCCAACAAAACACAGGAAACCCTCGTGGAATTTCAAAGCAGTAAAATGTGGAATAAATTAGCTATGCTGAGACATCTTCTATAGAAAGACCGAAGAACTGAGTCAGGAAGACAGACATCCATGTGGAGGGCCATACAGACACTATGTTTCAGCTTCATGATTCACAGATTAATACTGAGAAGAGGGAAAACCGTTCATAGTTCCCAAGAACAGATGCGTAGGAGGTATTTAGTATAAATGAATAATTACAATGGCAGGAAACTTATAGAATCGCCACTCAAATATGTTTCTGAATGTGACAACTGTTGTTTCTTTTCTATATTTAATTATACTATTTCATTATATTATTTCATCTTTCATGCCAAAAAGTTTCCTGATGATTTGGGAGAATGAGGTTATACAGATGGCGCTGCCCATTGTATTGTGTCTTTTCTACTATTCCCAGCTGCTGTCGTCACAAAACAGCAGGAAAGGAAATTTCCAGACAACTTTCCACAAATCACAACAACCTCCCAATGGAGACAGAAAATTGTGGCACATTGGTTCTGAACAGTGGTGATTGTTTTCATTAACACATTAGAAAGGGGTCTTATAAAAGGAAAACATGGACAACCTCTGTTCTTTTCAATGTAATACTTTTATAAAAATGACTGGATACTGCATTGGAAATGTGAATGTGGAAAGGAGACAGAAAGAAGGTCAAAGGTGGAAGACGGGATGGAGTGCTGTGGGATGTCGTCTTCTGAACATGGTATTATTCTACTCCCCAAACTCATAGCAGCTATGGTTACCTCCACAAGACAAAGCCCATTAATATCTTACCATTGAGCATAGAGAGCTGGGCTGATCCAAGGATTTCCCTGAGGCCCTGATATATGGAAATGGAACATAGCCCATTCTCCAAAGCAGGTACATTGTTGGCAGATATAGTAATGGCCTAGGGCCAGGACTTTGGGGTCTTTGGAGATTTGGAACCTGTATACCCAACTCTTCCTACTATTAGGGACTATGGTTACTAGATGATAAGTGCTTTGTTTGTATCGTTTCTGAGATGCCTAGTCATCTCCTTATACAACGTTACATGATTAGCTTCCTGATGACTTAGTCCCATGGTGTGAAAATTTCTGCTGACATTGTCCCATTTCTCCCCCCAGAAAATAGTCTATAATTTGCTGTACTTCTTAATAAGCTTGCTTGGCATTAAGACTTCTATTCCTTTCACTGTGGAAGTGGAAAAGGAAAGCTTGGAAGAGCCAGAGGATTCGGGAGTTTTGCTGTGACGCTGTGTCTCCTAGGAATGTCAGAAGATATAACCATGAAGTCTCACCAACATGGCTGTCTAAACTTGATCTGAACAAGGATGACACCAATAGACTGAAGAAAGAAAGCTCAGGAGGCCGCAACCCCAGATAAAGAACTGCAGGCAGCTAAGGAATAATGAGAGCAGGAAAAATAGTTTTCCCCAGGGAAGTGCACGCCAATTGCTCCTCCATTACCAAATGGTCAGCTCTGAAAACATATACATACAAGTAACATTTTACAGACTGAGCAGGTGGTATCCACGTATTTATGAACACATACACATATGAATCATACAATTAAAGAAAAAGAGACCATGAATTTGAAAAGTGAGGCTACATGGGAAAGTTTAGAAGGAAAAGGGAGAAGGAACAGATGATGTCATTATATCATAATCTCAAAAAATTTTAAAACACTATTTTAAAAAGTTAAATACAGAAGTTAAAATCTTATAAGAAATATGAACAATGCATAAATTTGATGTGGGAGACAATAATTTAATTCATGATATAAGTAGTCTATTTATGAAAAATGGCCATAATTTCCAAAGCAAACGTAGACCTAGGGAGTGACATTGTTTTATGTTTTAGCAGATCTCATTAACATCGGGATTAATAGAAAGCATCTGGGGGTCTTCTGTTTGCTACAGCAGATGTCTGTAGTGATATCATAGACCATACAGTTAGGAAGTAATGTACACTCACGATGGAATACAAGTGGGGGGGAAAGGCAAATTTGTCTTAGATTATGAAAATAGTTTAGACTATCCAGGCCTCCAGAACATGTGGAGACTGAATCTCACTTTGAGAACTACTGATGCAAGACTAGGAAATAAAATGTAAATCTTTAAACTTCTGGAGCAGATTCCTCTGCATTTCCTGTAGTTTCCTGCTCACACGGAGCTGCAGAATCATTGAAGGAACCCCAGCGTAAAGATGTAGACACTCAAATAATTGAATAACGCCCCCCGCACCCCGACAGAGATCTGAAATCCTCTGCTTTCTGGGACAAGCACTCCCTGTCATCTCTCCTGTCCTTTGTCTAACCCCATTAGCCACTTTGCGTGACCAGATGCCACCATATTAAACATGCTGAAAGACAAAGGCCCAATGAGGTGGGCGAATTTCTGGGTGGTAACGGAATGAGAAGGAAAACGAACTCGTTCCAGAGCAGCTAGCACAGTGGAGCCTTTATAATGGTTTACTCTAGTCCCTACAGAATTCCCCACTTCCTACCCTCGCTGTTCCCTTAAATTACAGGTCCCCAAAGAAATCCCTGTGTGCTTCCTTTCAGTCCTTCCCTGCTTTGGTTGATGGCACCACTTCTACGAGCAGGTGAAAGTTTCCCTTTTTGTTCCGTTCTACACTCCAAAGGAAGCCCCAACTTAGGTCAAATAGAGAGGAGGAAGCCGGGATACATTTAAGTTACGCGACCGTAAGTAAATACTGTTTTAACCAGAGTGTGTTGACCACAGTTAAACTTCCCTCTTTACATAACAGACCATCTGGTAGGGCCATTCTGTTAAAAAAACAAAAAAACAAAAACAAAAAAACAAAAACAAAAAAACCGGTGCTAATATCGCTAAACCAAATCACAATTTCCAAACACTTGCAAACGTGCATGCACATGTGTATGTGTGAACTAAAAGGCTGTTTTATCTTTCATCCTTAGCCCGTGTTTCAGGAAAGCGAATAGTACTGTCAGTCTCTTAGGAGACTTGGAGGCTTTCATAACCAGTGAGTAGGGTGTCCTCTCAAAGGCTTCTGACACAGCCACATCTTAGCCTTAGCCCTCTGCCTGAGAACTAGCGCCTCCATCTAGTTCCTTGGGCTTTTCCTCCCTGCAGGTTGGCATTTTAAGAGGGGGATGGGGCAAAGGTGGAGAAAGATTTATGTGTAATACATGTATAATGCACCCACAAAAAACTTGCACTAACAATATGGACATTGACAATATCGAGTAGCTCAGATATCTGAAAAATTCTCAATATTATACTGCTTTATTATACAGTGCTTTTCAACTGATAGAAAGAGCAAATTGATAAATAGCCTGAGAACATTCTGAAACCATCTTAACCCTAAACCCCAAATAAAGACAATGAGTTGAATTCTTCTTTCATGTTTTCTGTGCAAATTTAAAGTCACAAAACCCTCAAGGTTAGCAGACGATAATAATAAATTAACTCTGACCCAAAGAGGATCATTTTTTTAAAGAGAACTATCCCATAAGCATCTCTTCTCATTCTCTCTCTCTTTCTTCTCTCTTATTTATTTATTTATTTATTTATTTATTTATTTATTTATTTATTTACTTGAAATGAGTAGAGAACAAAATGTCAGCAATATTACTTTCAGTCTAAGTGAATCAAGTAAAAATAAATTTCAATACACAAGAAAATTATAAGAAATTCAAGTTTTAATACTAAAAAAGGGAATGGTGCCCTGCTGTGTTTTGTGTTCATTTTATGTGTTGCTTGCCACCCTTAACTATGTGTGTGACATAGCCTTGCTTTGTCCTATACTGCAAATAGTGACAAATTCTTGCAAGAGACCATATGTCTCTCTCTCTCTCTCTCTCTCTCTCTCTCTCTCTCTCTCTCACACACACACACACACACACACACACACACACACACACACCACAGTGACGCAGTTATAACTCAGTGGGTCTGTAGATGCTACGCATGTTGGCACACTGAATGAGTTTTACAAAACTTCTATGTTCATGACCAACATAGAAAATACAGAGAAGAAAAGGTCAGACTTTGGAAGTTGTACTTTCATGACACACAAGGATTGTTGGCTGCTTTATCACTGGAATTAGAGGGTGGAAGATTGCATTTATGGTGAACTGGTGCTACAGCTGTGCCCATCGCTACCACCAGACAGAGCATGTGCATGGTTCTGAGCATCAATCTCGGCACAGGAGAATGGCTTCATGAGCAAGGGAAAATAAAAAGCGAGCTAAGTATCCAAGTTACTCATTTATTACCCAGCAAGGAAATCTATTTATGGGTAGCTAATTATCTGTATGATACTAGATTAGAAGCAGTAAAAATTCATTTTGAATGTAGGAAATTATTTTTAAAGTTTGGATTTATGTGTATGGGTTTTGCCAGCATGTATGTCTGTGCACCACATGTATGGCTGGTGACCACGGATGCTAGAGGAGAGCTCTAAAGTGAATTACAGGCAAATGTAAACTGCCTAACATGAGTGTTAGGAACTGAGCTTGGATCTTCTGCAAGAACAGTTAGTGCTCTTAACTGCTAAGCTATCTCTCCAACTCCATGGTTTTTTTGTTTTGTTTTGTTTTGTTTTTTTAGTGGCTTTCTTTGTTTTTGATGAAGTGGAAGATATTGGTGATGTTGGTGATGTTATTAATTTGTTATTTACTTATGGGATCAATTCTTGGTTTGCTGTTACTGAAAAATCATGGCCTATGAACAGTCTGTAAGACAAATACGAAAGACGGTATTTCAAACAAAATGGAGAGTGTGCTTATTTCCTACTCTCTGAAACAGTCTCCAATATGCTAAGACTAAAGGTGGGAAAACAGGTGGGAAGCAGAAATGACTTAGTTCCACAAACTTACTAAACTTTCAAATTTTGCTTGAACAAGAACAACCCTCAGTCAGCATTGATGGAAACATAGTAGATTTGGAAACATGCTCTTTCTGCAAAGGCATTAATTTCTTGATAAATTCAATTTAAAATTATGAGACAATACAGAGTTTGTATGTGAAACATGCTACAGCACAGTATAGTGAGTAATGCTTCCTTTACTGATAATCATAAATCACAGGCAGGAAAAAATTAGAACAAGATGGGAGCTGGAAAGATGGTTCAGTGACTAAGAGAACTGCCTGTTTTTGTAGAGGACCCAGGTTCAAGTCTCAGCACCCACGTCAGGTGGCTCACAACTACCTATAACTGCAGTTCTGTGGCATCCAACACCCTTACCTCCTAAGGCACATGTATGCATACACACACACACACACACACACACACACACACACACACATATATATATACATAATTTTAGCTAAATTGTAATAACAAAATTAAAATAAGTTAAGATTTTCATCACAACATAAATTCTGCAATATATATTATATATATTGCAAATATATATTTAAACTCAGAGTTCTAGCAACAATTTTCAGATTTCCATGTAAGAAGAAAAGACAACTGCATGTTGGAAAATCCATTGAACTGTACAGTTGAGAAGCTTTAAACTAATCATCAATTGAAAGTGATCAGTGTTACATGCAACACACACTCAAAGCCAGACATTCAAAAAGAATCTCATCTAATTTTGTTAACATATTTCAAGTTTTAAGTATGACTAGAATTGCGTGCTGGTGGGTTGATAGCCACATTCAGCAAGGCAATCTGTGTGTGAAGAGACATTTTGAAAGATGAAGCAGATAAAGTCTCATCACAAACAACATTAACAGATGAACAGTTGTAATTGACTTTGATGATGAGAACACTAATTTTGAGTCACAATTGAGAAAAATGTTATCCCTTTTTTTCCTGAGCAAAAAAGAATCATGTTTTTGTCATTAGGAGACATATTAAAAACGTTATTATGTAGTATTATGTAGTTACTCAAAATAATTTTAGTACGGTAGTACTCAAGTGAAATTTTTATTAGAATTAAATTTCATCAGCTAAAAAGTATGCAAAAACCTTTTATTTGGTCTTAATTATAGACGCCAACATATTTCTGTGATTCTATTTCTTGATGCAGCTGAACTTGTTAATTATATGGCGCCTTATGAAAAAGTTTCTCACCCGTCACCAGAATGAGACGTATTTGAATTCTCATAAAAAGAATGGACAGTAGACCATCATGTCAGGGACAGTCAGAGAACAGAGAGAATGGGATGGTAGCTGTCCTGAGGACTGTGTACAAGGGTCAAGTCTGAGATAAATCCCCAAGATGGCTGTGACAAACTCCTATAATTCAAACTGGCCAGAGAATCTTTAAAATACTGCAATATTTAAATTACGTGTAGTTATTTTGTGTATTTGTATGTGGAAATGTCCACTCCAGAGGCAGTAAGAGGACAATGTGTGGAAGTTACTTCTCTCGTTTCATCATAGGGGACCTGATGGTTGAACTCAGGTCGCCTGGCTTGGCAGCAAGTGGCGTTGTCTATTGAACTATTCACTAGCCTTAACTAGAAATTTTTTAAAAAACTCTTCGACCGAAGGACCTTAGAAATTCTGTACCAAATCTGAGTCTTTTGGCTTATAGCACTAATAAATGTAGCATTGTTTTATTCTAAGAGTAGCTACAACTCAACATTGTTTTATACATTCACAGAAAACTTCATGAACAATCCTAAATATGATACTATTATTATTTACCACTGGGCCACAGGTCATAGGGTATTTGGGGGTTTTTTTCTTAATATTTATTCTTCTCTGATTTTTCAGTAACGAATATTTAACTTACTGTTTTATCTGTCTCATGTCTCTATTCATGTTCTTTCCAGTAGACATATTTTAACTTTTAAAAAGATATTATTTTATTTTATGTGTATGAGTTTCACCTATGTATAGGCATGTGTGTATGAGTACAGCGCCTGCAGAGGGGAGAAGAGGGCATTGGACCCCTCTAGAACTAGCTGTAGTTGTGAGCTGCCATGTGAGTCCTGGCCACCAAACTGGCCTCCTGTGAAAGAGGAGTGTTCTTAACCGTTGAGGCTTCTCTCCAGCCCCAGGTATTTTAATTTTTAAATTAATACCCTTTTTGCAATGACTTCACTCTCAAGACTTTTTTGTTGATTCATGTTCTAAAATTATTGTGGGAGAAGACATAGGTTTATATTTATGTTTGAGTTCCTTATGAGATAAAAAATCTTATATTAAGAAGAAAGATCACAAAGCCTTTCAGAAAAAAAGATTCATTTAAGTGTGTGTGTGTGTGTGTGTGTGTGTCTGTGTGTCTGTGTGGTGTGATGTGTACACGTTTGTGTGCTCATGTGTGTGTGGGTGCAGATCACATTGTACACATGGGTGTGAAAGTCGGGATTCAACCTCAGGAGTAGTTCCTCAGGCACAATCTGCCTTGTTTGATCTTGTTTGGAGACAGAGTTTCTCACTGGGGCCTGGAGCTTGTTAATTAGGCTAGACTGTCTTTACCTCCCCAGTCCTGGGTTGATCAGCATACACTATAAAACTCACTCTTTGTGCGGAGTGAAGGGATTAAACTCAGTCCTCATGCTGGAGGGGCAAGCACTTTACTGACTTAATCTCCTGGCCCCAAACAATGTATTCCTTTAGGAAAGTATTTTTAGCTAAAGAAATGAACACTTAAAGATTATGAAACTCTGTTTCTGGATAATCACATATACCTATATTATTAGCGAACAAAGAAGATACAATTGTGGATAAAATAGATTCTTGCATTCTTTAAAATTATGATATATTTTAAGAGAGTTTAGAGAGGGGAAAGTAGGTCTTCCTGTCGTGCCACTGGGGGGGAAAAATCCTTTTTCTGATGGAATGCAAAGTTATGCTTGTGTGAATCCATAAATATTGTTTTCTTTTCAAAATCTAATTCATTTATACTATCCCAGTTTGTTCACAGTCCTGAGACTCATGAATTCCTTTTAGATTATGGTTTCACAGTGTGCCAAATGCATTTCACATGTAAGGCAACCATTCTGTATGTAGCCATGAGGCTGGGAAGTCATTGGGTTCTGGAAGAACTCAGTCATCCAAGATGTGCAGAAGTGGGGCCGGGCTAATCAGCGAGTCCCGATCCAGGATCCTAAGACACTACCATTTTGCTTTCCAGTGACTTTGTTTCCATAGTTATGTATTTGGAGGGAATCTGTTTGTTTGAGTTTGTTTACCCTGTTGACATAGAGAGCAGTTGGAATTGTTGTATAATTTCAGTGTTAGGAGATGACATTAGATAATGTGGGTGTCGCTAAGGCACCCTGGACATGGCTAATAAATTGCAATTATGAAATCACAAGTTTACTTTTATTGAAACTAAGGTCAAGCCCCTGTGTCTTCCCGACTCTTCTTAGCTTTAGTGTTTTCAGAAAGAAATGAAGATTTAGAGAAAAAAAAAAGACAATAGCAGAGCCTATTAAAAAAGTAATTTTCTCACTCCATTTCCCAAGCTCTTAGAAAAAAAAGTATTTAGACACTGACCAGACCAGAATAAAAAGACTGTGATGTCTGAAAATAACAAAGCTGGGAAAAATAATAACTATCTGGTTAGTATTTGTTTGCAAATTCATGATCAAAAAGTGGTATTTTCCATTCCCAGTTTCTTCAAAGACATGAGAGATGGAAGAAGACTCAGACAATCATCTTTCCAGAACAGATTTTCAAATGAAGACAGCCCAGAGTCAGAAAACTCAGGAGTTTTCTTTCTGTTAGTAGCTTAACATGGTTCAGTCTACCCTAGTCAATTGTTAGCTGACAAAGGTCAGCTTTTAACTAGCGAGTTCAAACATGGAATTTTTTCAGACATAAAAAAAAAGAAAAAAATATCAAAATTAGTCCTCATCCCTTGTCTAGCAATCAATTCCATGTATTTTATATATGAAATATTTGCTTTAATATATTTTATATAAACAGAAGATGTACCCTGGAAATAACCTAGCATCTTTCATTTTCTTGGTTTTGCAACTTTAAAAATAACTATTCTTTTTCATCATATTTTCTCATTATTATGCAAATCAAGTGTTACTTTATATTATAAAACATGGCACAAGATGTAATCATCATAGACAAAGTCACCACAGGAAAAGAGATATGTATCAAATTCCACTTGATTGTTAAATATTTCAATACACTTCACAAAATCTCTGAAGATACTTAGCTTATCCAGCTACCAATTCTTTCAACAGCATCTTTTGTGATATGGAGTCAAATAATCACTTATGATAAATGAATGGTTAAAGGCATCAGATGCTTTAAGTAGGTTTAGCCTTTTATTTGAAATCATCAATTGTGAAGAAAACTTAGGTTAAATTGTGCAAGTAGGTACAGCATGCTCAAACCACATGAAAAAATTACTGTAAGGAGAATGTCTGAGTTGGGGAGAACCTAGGAGGCCCAGGACAGAAGGAAAGGATGTAAAGTTGGTTACTGACTCTCTGGCAGTGGATAATTGTGAAGTCAAGTTTTCAATTTTTTTTCACCACCAGAACTGACATAGGCATCCTCTTTATCTCCACTTACATCCAACTATTTACTATACCCTGGTAGCTTTTCCTTTAAAAGTTTTTTTGAAGTTTTTTAAAAGTTCTCTTTTAAAGTTCTTTTAAAGCTTGTTTAAAACTCTTTTTACTCTTAAAAAGGTGTAAAACACACTGGTTAAAACATTTTTAATATTTTAAACGTTTAAAAGTTCGTTTGAACATAATGAGTAAATACACAAAGGTATCAATAAGTGGCTGGATGAGTGAAATGTTAATGAATGAAGCACAGTCCTGATAAATTTTGGCTTGCTGCTTTTCAGGTAAGAGACTGTGTCCTGCTTTCTACCCAGAGGCACTGCTGGGCAAAGGGAGATGGTTTAAAGAGACTTGCTATTAGTGGCTCTGTTTTAAAAAGCACTAGAGGATCCAGGAAAATTAAGACAGAAGGAAACGTAAGAACTCATAAACCACATTGAATAGTACTCACCTTTGGCACCCAAAACATTATGGCTTGTGTCCCTCCAATGGTGGGCTGAGTTCTCTAGCGTTCTACTTAACCTGGCATCACCATCTTGATGGGTGTTGGTGGTCACTGGCAGATGAAAGGGCAACTTTACCACTCAGCCTTTGGAAGGATTGCTGTATTACACTTTGTAAAGCTATACTTACATCTGGGTAAAAAGTTTTTTTCTCTTCCTTTTCTTTCTTCTATTTTATAAAACTAATGTGTTATACCTACCAAATGTTGCCAAGTGGCTGGGTGTGAAGATACATAATTAGCTGGGATATAGATGGCAATTAGATTATATAATTCACTGTAAACTGATGACTAACTAAAGTTTCTTGGAATTCAACAATCTAATTGGCTAATTGAATTAAAGTTCATAGACATACTATGTGGTGTGATGTCAATTTGGGTGTTTTTCCTGCTCCAGCTAGACCAGGATTCCTGGAGAAAGAATTCACCTGTATTGACTACTTACATAGTGTGGGATGTCTTAACTCCAGTGCATACCTTGAAGGAAAGAAGAAAGTGACCTTCTTAGAAAGAACTCTTTTATTTCTGAATAGGAGCAATAAATTATAGTATTAAGCTGGGCAGTGGTGGCACATGCCTTTAATCCCAGCACTCAGAAGGCAAAGGCAGGAGGATCTCTATGAGTTCAAGGCCAGTCTGGTTTATAGTCTGAGTTCCAGGACAGCCAGACTACACAGAGAAACTCTGTTTCAGAAAACAAAAACAAAAACAAAAACAAAAACAAACTATAATAGTGATTGTAATGGTGGACTACCTTGTATCCCCAATGGTTTGTATATTCTACTTCCATTTGCAATTACTCTATCAATGGCTACTTTTATTTATCAATGACTATTTTAATTCAGTCCACACTTTCTTGTCCTTGTAATGAATTACAGAACCATTATCTGTATTACATAATTTATTTACTTGATTTATTCACTGGAATAATTTTTAACTTAACTGGAGATGTGTATGGTGCTTTATGCTTATAAGCATGTATAGTTTTCTTGGTCTTTTGGGCTATTAACATTTTCTCAGAATAAACTAGAATAAAAATATTTCAAACATTGTGTTTCATTCCTTTTAAACATCCTCTACATGTTTGTAGCCAGTTTCAAAAAATACAAAGCTAGCGTAAGTGCTTAATAACCACTTTGGCCATCTGCTTCCAGAAACAAAAGTGTCAAGTGTATCTCTTTAAAGCTTCTGAAATACCTTTCACTCAGCTGACAATTATAATAAAATTAAATAATCTTTTTAAAGTATCACAGTGAGATACACACACACACACACACACACACACACACACACACACACGATTCTCTAGCCTAGGCTGGCCATGAACTCACAGCAATCCTTCTGCCTCTGTCTCCTGAGTGCTAAGATTACAGGCCTGAGCATCATAACTGGTTTCACAGCACTTTCTGTGTGTTTAAAACCCACGAGGTTCTGATAACACAGATATAAGATCCAATAGAAGTGAATATCAAATTTAAGTCCTTAACTTTTTATCAATTAGTAAGCAGTTAATGACTGGGCAAGGCCTGAATATCTTTCACATTTCATCAGCTGGAAATGAGAAAAAGAAACATATTCCATATTTGGAAGACAAGTATAAAACAATATTTCCTTTGATAGAATCTATTTCACGGCAGGAATATGCTCAAGACAGATGGGACAAGAAGGGTAGGGAGGGACAGAGTACAGGATCCCGGATCTCAGGCACCATGCACTGCTGTATGGTTTATTTCATACCGCTGACCTCTGCTGCAGGAGTGTTTACCTTGATTTGAGACTTCTTGTCCTGTCTTCCTCTTCCTGGCTTGGCTGTAGCTTTTAAACTAAAAATAAAAATAAACGAAAGCAGAGAACAATTTTACTAGCAAGCGTCTTACAAAAAAAAAATAACTGTAGCCTCATAAAGGTTTATCTTTTCTGATTTGTTCCAATTTGGGATACAATAAAAAACATAAAACAAAGCTTAACATCATGTCCAACAATCTAAATAAACTACTTTCTTACCCACCCTCACAAATAGAGCCACAAATTCTCAAAGTTCAGTGCACTGGGATTTAAGACAGCTCACCACTGCCAGTGTCTGCTGAGAATCCCCCCACACGTTGTGCACAGAGCACACAGACGGAGAATGTGTGCAGTGAGCTTGGTACAACATTAGAAATGTTGCCACGTTATACAAAGTGACAGGATGGCCAATCTTTCAGTAAATGCCATTTTAACAAATATCAGATTTCAAGATAATCTCACTTAAGTCTGAAGTACAATATTCCGTGTTGGATATAAGATTGCAGATAAAGTTTGGCTTTGAAACGGCTGCAACAATTTTGCTTTAAGTGCACTTTATAGGCTAAAATGTGAGCGTGCTTTGAATGCCGAATATCGAGTTCTGGAAAATAGTATGGTAAGCTTTCATTTTTCCAACCAAACTTTGTGTTCTGAAAACACTAACTGGACTACTAAGAATATATCCTGTTCCCTTAAAAACATACTTATTTAGTCTTCAAAATTTAAATGTTGTATATATGTGCATATATATGTATGTGTGTGTATATATATATATATATATATATATCCTGTAATTTGGTGTGGGGTGTATTTATATATATATATTTATATACCCTGTACTTAGGTGTGAGGGAGAGTTTCTTTCATCACTTCATATTGTCCTTTATCATTTATCATCTCAAGACAATATCTCTTAACATGCCAAATTTGTATTTGGTAATTTTCTGAACTGTCTTAGTTATCTATTAAAATTTATGCAAATGGGCTCTTTTAAAAATTAAAATATATCTTATTTATGTATCAGGAACAAGTTGAATATCTATGAAACTTGTTAAGTATTTCAAAACTTGTAATTTCCTGGCTGAAAAATAATACTCCACTTGAGTCCATTCCTCTAGTCTGAGTAATTTATGGCCCAAAGCATGGTGTTTAAATGCCAATAGAGGCAGCCTTCTTTATTTTCGTGATATAATAGCATGTTTTGCATGCTTTCATTCTTATGAAATGTAAATCGTGTTTATCAGAAAGTTAGAGCTACTTCTTTACGTGAAAATGTGTGTTCAGTTCAGCCTTATGTCTCCATAGGAATCTCCTATGCCAGGGCCAACCCTGGGTCTGTCGAGTTCATGTAAGGTAGGATCTCCTCCCTCCTTTAATGTCACATTGTGACTCCTACTCTGTAAAATGGGAACAAGGCTCACCCTCAAGGAATGTTGGGAAGATAAAATAAGACGTTCCCCCCCCCAAAAAAAAGAGCCCGGAATAATGCCAAGAACACAAATGGTAGCTATTAAAATTTGAACCAAAAAGATTACACTGTGACCAAATGAGAGATTTCTTTTTCGGTCACATGTTCATCTTAGGAGTGACTCACTATGCCAATCGAGGTCGAAAGTGTTCTTTTTCCGTTTGGTGACAGGAGAGCTAGGCTGATGCCATCAGTAATTCATCTCTCCAGCACAAGACAGAACATTCCACCATGGCAAAGAGCAGCTAACTCCCTGCTGCACTCAATGCTGGTGAGGTAGGTGTACTGGGGTCTGCATTTCCGACGATGAACATGTTAGAAGCAAGCGGCAATGCTCCGATGACAGTCGAGAAGCTAACTGGAAATCCTTTTGGTAAGAGACAAATAAGAGCGCACATATAACTATAAAAGCAGAATACTAAAAAAAAAAAAAAAATGACACATGCTAACAGAAAAATTAAAAAGCCAAACAGATAAAAACTCACAAGTAGGGTATGAATTAAGGAAGCCTCAAAATACAATTTAATGTGGAAAAAAAAACATATATTTTCAAGTAGGTGGCACTTAACCTCTATCCAAACCGAAAGGTGGGATTACTTAATAATTTGATAACAAAGAACAGATTACAAAGACAGGAGGCTGTGAAGAGGAGGAAACTTGCGGTGAAGAAAACTGAGCAACACTGCTGTGCCTGGGGATGGAGCAGCATCAGCAGCCATGAGTCATCTCTAGTCTAACAGTGAGGAAAACACCAGACAACAGAGGTCCAGGTGCACTTTACCAAACACCTGTCAGCCTTCCTAACTATGCCAAGCTTGCTAACCAGGGGACTAACTGTCACAGAGCAGACGAGTGTGAGGGGACAGACCAAGTAAAAGCAATGTGGAATTCTGGGTAGAATTTCAGAACAGAGAAAAGGACCTTGGTAAAACAACAACATCAAAAAACATTTGTGACATCCGAATAAAATTTGAGATTTAATCATAATCATTAGTAATGAACCAGAGTTGGTTTCTTACTGTGACAAATGCATTTTGGTAACATAAAATATTAACAAACAGAGGAGATTTTTATATAAATATAAAAGTATCTTAAAAATTAAAAGGTTATTTTAAGAAGAAGAAAGCATTTATCAATCAAGAATTTCTCATATGTTGAGGAGCCAGGTAAAAGTTTTTCTGACCTGACTTCAGTCCCTGGTACTCACATGGAGGGTAGAGTGAACGAACTTACCAAGGTTGTACCCGCTTCCACATGCATGCTGTGGTACATGAATCCCTTGTGCACACACACATAAACACACAATAAATAAATGTAAATGATAAAAATTTCAAAGAATTGTTCATGTATTTAAAGACCTATAATTCATAAGACAGTTATGACATTCATGACATGGACTAGAACACCAGATTATACAAAGCTAAAAGCTAGTGTACAGGTTAGTAAGAACAAATGAAACTAGAGAGAGTTTGGACACTTTTTGAACACTTCTTTTGATATCAAGTAGACAGCTAAAAATAAAGATAGAGTAAAAGAGTAGAATAAATAGGGATACAATGTCTATATTGAGGTTTGTACAATAGTTGATCATAAACTAGAACATGGGAAAAATATATAATCCCCAAAGTTGAGAGTATGTAGGACAAAGTTGTCAGTTATAGCACATTAAATCACCATACAAAATGGGGTAATAAGAAACCAAAAATACACACACACAAACACACACCAAGTTTTTAAATGTTCTCTGCCACCAATCAAAAATAAATGGTTAACTTATGTAAAGACTAAGTAAGACACAAACTATTTTTAAAGTTAATATATAAGAAATCCTGTGCATGCACACTAGTAGGATGACACTAACCAATACCTCAATACCTAAGAATTCTGTTTTAAATACACAGTTGTTCCTATTTGTAAAGAATGAGCAGTATCCCACTGTATATTCCTAACAGTGCCTTCCCTTAGCTGTTGTGAATAATGCTACAATGTAGGTGAGAGCACTTATTTCCACTTCTTTTGAGAATACACCTAGAAATGGGATTCCTGGATCATTATAGTGTCTCTCCTTTTAATTGTTTGTCACACTGACTTTTGTACAGGTGACATAAATATTCATTTCCACCTATAGAGCATAGTATTGCTTTTCCTCTGCACCCTCACCAGTGCTTGTTACCTTTGCTAACAGTCATTCTAACAAGTGTGAAGGCTATCTCACTGTGCCTTCACCTTGCATTCCCCTGATAATTTGTGACACTGAACCTTTCTCAGCTATCTATTGACTGATTGCACTTTTTCATTGGGGACTTCAGGCCTTTTGCTCACTTTTAAATTTTAGTTATTTTGAGTTGTTGAATTCTTGAAATTAAGTTTTGTAAATTACTTATATATCTAAGCTTCTTTTCAAAATATATGTTTACAAATGCTTTCTCTTATCCTGCACAGAACCTACAACATGAACAAACTTGAAGGGCATTATGCTAAGTGGAAGAAGCTGGGTAAAGAAAGACAAACGCCACAACTGAATGTGATCCAACATGTCCAGCTCATAGAAGCTGAATCATTGTTACCAGGCTCTAAGACTGAAAGTGGGGCTATGGGGAGCCAGAGAAGTATTGCTTATGGGACACAGAATTTCAGTTAAATAATCGGAATAACTTCAAGACATTTATTGTACAATGTGGTGACCATAATCAGAAGAGTTTATTGCATTCTTCAAAGTTGAAAAGAAAACGGTGTTCTCACAAGAAATAAATCAGTATGAGAGATAAAGTCTATGTCAGCTATCTTGTTTTTGTTACTCAATAATATGTACAGCTTTTAAGAGATCATATTGTTCCCCTAAAATTTTGTTAATTAAAAATGAATAACAATGTATATAATGTATTTAATATTAAAAACAAAAGTAACAACTGTACCAACCATGCAATCAACTCAAAATCTGAGGGAAACAAACAATAATTATATAAAAATCTAGACACTATAAGCTTTATTAGAGTAGAAATCTAGCATCTGACAAATCAGAATATCATGGAATTAATAAACTCAGGATGTAAACATTTAAGGAAATTTGGAAATATTTATAAATTTAAGTTAAAAATGAGAGCAAAAACAAATTTAAAGGGAATGAGCAATGAAATGAGAATTATTGATCTTCTTATGGAGATAAATATAAATATCTCAATAATGAGCTTTTATACAACATGCCTCTTACATTGTACAACAAAGAACTATGGTATAACATAATAATCTGTGAATGTTGCCAAAGGATGTGTAGTAGGTTTCCTATTTGTTACTCAGCCTTTCATATCTGGTCTATGCCAAGTCTAAAGGTCACGATCAAGTGTCTGATAGGAAAGTAAATGGGTCTTGTTCTTGCTAGTGGTCCTGAATCAAAGAATACCAAAATCCTGGAAAGCCACCAGATATGAGCTCTGAAACAAAACATTGTGAAGACAGCTCAGAGTTTAGGGGTTGCTTGTCAGAACCTAATACCATAGTCAAGGAGAGATGAAGTCTTGGGTAGGGTGAGAGTTAGTAAATACTTAAGAAGCCTCACAGTAAGAGATGTTACCAGTCAAGACATACTGTTGCCTAATATTTAAACTCAGTGGAAACTCTCAAACTAAAGGGTAAGAGGTAGAAATTTTCTACATAGCATGGAAGCCTCAGGAAAGTCATATTCTTACATTGACACACAGAGTTCTTAATTAGAATACTTTTGGAAAACAAAGTGGGAGCTTCATGATTTCTCTGATTCTGGCTTGGAAACTGTAGATTCAGGTTTGAAAACTGTAGATTCATTCCTGCTGCATTCCACTGGTTGGACGTAGATCACAACTTTAAGAGGAAGGAATATGGACTGATGTAAAATAAGTGCAACCATATACTATTTACTTTATTTTCACATGCAAATCTCATTCACAGTTTTTTATGGTTTAGGCATAAAGTATCACCAAGAGAGGTTCAGGTATTGAAGGTTTGTTCCCCAGTTGGCAGATCCAGTCTTTGACACGTGGTTGATTGGGAGAACTCTGACCAAATCAGTGGATTAACCTACCAGAGGGCTCATAGCATGATGACATTATCAGGAGGTGATAGAAAATTATTGGAAGCAGGACTCCACCATCCCCTTCCACCAGGATGCAGTTGGCTTACTAGAGGCCTAGAAAAAAATATTAAGCCAGTGACCAGGAACTTCTGAAACCACGGTGCAAATTCACATTTTATACTTTTAAGTTGTTTCTGTGACAAAAAAAAAAAAAAAAAAAAAAAAAACAAAGCAAAACAAAGAACCTGAGTAACATATCAATTTTAGGACCCTGACAAATCATCTCTACTATGACATCAGGCTTTGGCTCAATGTCTATATACACTGAGTCAGGCCTACATTCAGATGACACTACTCAAATGTAGTTCCTTGAGTAAAGTTCCTTGAATTCAATTTTCCAACAAGGTCTAAGAAATAAAGACACAAATGATATGCCCCTGTATTTGGTAGGTTCTCCAGAGAAACAGAATCTGTAGAATGTATGTAAATGTATGTGTGTGTGTGTGTGTGTGTGTGTGTGTGTGTTGTTGTTGTTACAGAAAGTGAGTCTATAAGAAATTGATTCATGTAGTTAGAGAGATTAAAAAGTATCTCCAATTAGCAAGCTGGAGACACAGAAGAATTAATGGTGTGGTTCCAGTCTGAGGCTACAGATCTGAGAAGCAGGAAAACCACAGGCATAGTCAACCTGATAGTCACCAGCCTCGAAGCCTAGGAAGAGCCACCATCTCCGTTCATCTCTGAAGGCAAGGGAGAAAGTGTCCTACCTCTAAGTCAGTCAGGCCAGGTGTCTCTTATTCCTGGGATGGATCTCATCTAAATTAAGGATGGAAATCTGCTTTCCTAATGTAAATGTTTAACATATCCCAAAATGCCCTCCCGTAATTACTCAGAACAGTGTTTGACCAAATATGTAGGCACCCTGTCGCCCAGTCTGATACACACAACTAGTCGTCACACCATGAAATACCCAGAAAGCATAACACCACATACCTGAAATACACATTCACATTCGACAGAGGTTCAAACAGGTAACATCTCTAGTGCTTTAGAACTATATCAAGGGGCATCTTTCTATTCCCTTCATTAGGACCTATGGGAGCGAAATAAGTATTCCCCGTGGCTCTTGGTTATCTTTTGGGCTCTTGGTCCTGCTGTCTTTATCATATTTCCTCTTTCATAAATGTGACCTATGTTTGCGGTTGAGTAAACATTTCTACCTTCCTCCTGCTCATAAGAGCTCAGAAGTTTCAAAGGACTCTCTTAATTTTATATTATCTTTTTTAGTTCAGTGTGATATAGTTCCTTTTAAAATGTGATGGGCTTTATTCTTACACAACTGCTTTCCCTTCTGACAGATAAAAGTCATCCATCACATGTTCAAGGTCTCTGTCTTGACTCCTTGAGCTGGAAAGGTATGCCTATGAGTGTTCCATGTAATAGAAGCCATGTGATGGAATAAAAGGCCCTCAGGATAGAATGAATAGAGATAGGAAGAGTGCTTATGAGAAAGTCTCTGTGTGTCTGTACACACACACATACACACATACACACACACACACACACACACACACACACGCATGCATGCACACAAACATGCACACACTCATGATCCAGTTCAACATACAAAAGGAAACAATCAACAGAATTGAAAGGTAAAGAGAAACAGCTCATTTGCATATTTGCATTCATAGTGAGTATGGTAGAC